>JAUJYZ010001086.1:372500-639174 GCA_033675265.1 Actinostola sp. cb2023 | reverse complement strand
TGCTGCTCCTATTGAGTCACGCTTAACCAAACACTGTTTTAGTCACGCTCAGCTATGTCTAGTATCACGGCCTAAACTCTAAGGATGTTTTTTTCAATTTTACATAAAATTCACTCAATTACAGTGAACTACTTTCATTCATCCATCCATCCATACAGATGGCATCATGATTGCTCATCAGATCAAGGCTGGCGGCACCCAAAAAGTGGTGAGTCAGAACTATCGATTAGTACACTTCTTTTCTTCTGTGTGTTAATGATTTATCTACCATCTTGTACAGTATTATAAATATCGATCGACTAATAAGCACGAGTGGCATGGACAGCTAAGCCGTGAACAGTGTCTAAATGATTAGTTTACATTAGCACTAAAGTAGTCCGCATATCGTCTATTGTTTTCTATTGATGTTATAACTTGGTGCTAATTTAGGCAACTAAATATTTGGTACTCGTTTCACGGTTTTAGTGTTTTTCACTCTCGGATAATTTATGAAACCATCAGAACCAGTTAAGATAGCTAGCAAGTGTGGTCTCTAGAATTACAACAGGCACGTGTGTAAAGTAATCCCTGATCTGTTTTTGGCACAGAGCTTTGAATAGCTTCTTAATGGAAGTACAGACAATATTTCGAAGCACCAACTAAGCGTTCAATAAATATATGGGTTCATTAGACTATAGTCTGTATAGTCCATATATATGGAGTGTGTTTGGAGTTAGTATCTATATTATTACTGATGGTTTGCTCCTGGCTCATCTATCAAATCTGAATAACACATACACAGCTCACTTTGCAAAAATTTCTACGGCCGCCATGATATATAATATCGATCAAATATATGCGATGGTGCATTAATGGGTAATGAAATAATACTATTTTGATGTATGTACTAACGGACTTATAATATGAAGCACAATTTACAACTCAAGGACAAAACGAAGACTACAAATCAAACTATGCATACTTATTATTTCTACGCTCGATCGTTTGCTAGGCATGTTTAATCGTACCCTTATTATGGGAATATTTCGAGTTAGTTTAGATATTACGTATTTATTACTACATAATTGCACCATGATATATTGATATATTGATATTCAGTGCGGCCAGAATTTTTGCACAATGACATGTAGGGATATGCAGTAGGAGACATTCATACTAGGTCTTCACGTTGATAAATATTTGTAGGTGAATAGTTCGTCGATGTTATCATGGACCATTATACTTGTCAGAAATGTAATGCATCATCCAGACACCACTAATTTGTCTATTGAAAGAGACGTTGTGATCAGGATGCTTGATCTATCCGAATGTCACATAAAAAAAAAAAAAAGGGGACACGATTAGTCAAGAGTTACTATCAATGACATCTATTGGACGTGAAGCCTCGCTTGTAGTGTCTGTCTTGAGACTCTCTACGAAATACAGCGATAGTTGAAGCATTTATTGACGATAATCCATAAAAGCGTCATCACAATTCTATAGTCATGTGTAGTGAGAAACGAAGCGAGGCAATGCAGAATAATAATACATGAAATTCTGTGAGAAATATGAGATATTCGAGATTTATGAATAAAATAATACAATCGAAGAACAATTATTGTATGAACTAATAATACACTCAGATTCTTGTGACTCGGTGGTGGCGCCTATGTAAGTTTAGTAAACAGTGATATCAGAGAGACAGCTCACTATAAACTATCTTAATAGCAGTGTTTTTGTTCTTCACCTGTCTCGTTTCTCCTCAACAGAGTGCATTAATGTTGTCATTTGGTTGGAGGGAGCTTAATAAAGAACAGAAAGATAAGAACATACCTGATTTAGTTTTCTTAAATTTCTAACCACCGTACTGATGAAAGATAGTATCCATGCTATGGTGTTATGGACAGTAACGGGTTGGTCACATGGGGAGAATTTAAACATAATAATCATATCTCAGTATATCACCGATCTACTCCGTACTATAGTTGACTCCCTTTCAAGGTCATCTTCTGGGTGATCACATATCGAGGCCAACAAACAAAGTTAGAAAAGTGTTTTCAAGTTCTTTCACTTGACTGTATTTACTTAGCATTTGTTGGTTTATTTGATTTCAATGCCATCGATACTTTCTCGAAGAGATGCTTCATCCAGATCACAAAGTCGCAAGAGCAGCGCTGCAGGAGTTCACGGAAAGTGGGAGCGAAGACCTACAAGAACAATGACTAGTTGTAGTAGACCAGTACCTAGTATGTTATAGTAACTATAGACATGGTCCACTAGTAAAGTATCATTGCATGTCCATGCCAAATGGTAGTAATAACTAGGTAGTATGATGTATAATATGTCGACTTACTAGATAACATCAATGTAGTAGTATCATTTGAATGTCTGCAATGGTAACACTACAGTAAGATCTGTTAGTAGTAACTATAGGAGTAGACATACAAGGTATGTTAGATATTACTTGGCATGTCTGACCAACTGTCAAAATCTAAATAGTAATAACCGACCATGAAGAACCTCCAATTGTAGAGTTTATTCAGACAACGACCTTGACTCTTGCCGAATAGAGGTATACTCCGGGTTTATATCTCGATCACAGTAATATTATCATAACTGAATTATAAATGCTATCTATTATTAGTCTTATGTGTTCTTTAGTGTTGATATTGTGAATACTGTATCATCCTCCTTGTCGTCAGGATACAGAGGTATTTACTGACTGGCAACAGGAATATTTGGTTTACTTATTTGATTAGTATCTACTTATCTGCGGCTGTATGGTGGCAGGGTGGTCTGCAACTACTGTGGGGAAGTAATTACGTGTGATAAGTGACGTTCAGATGTTCAATACAATGATGCATTCCTACAAAGTGTCTGACTGCTGTGAAAAGTATTACAAATGAAGATCAAGCAGACGCTTTTCATTATACTTACTTGTGACGCATCGCCATCCAACACAATAGATCCCGTACTCATATGGACTATCAAATCTCTCTCCAGTGTTGAGATCATTCATGTGCTATACCTTCATCTTCATGTAAGTCATGTTGTATGATTGCCATTGCATTGCACTATTCAGGGTCGTATCTATCTTGACTCTGGTGCACATATATCCATTTAGAATAATTTAGCCATGAATCAGTTAAACAGTTGGACTCAGCATGAGCATGCATTTTGTCAGCGTGCTTTCGTGATGTACGACAACAGTATGATGGTGACCAAAGCGAAATTATGTCGTCTTGGGATCATCTACTACCACCTCATCAGTTGAACCATCGCAGCCTGAGGGCAGTCTTTCTTCACAGCCATACTAGTCTAGTACTTTACTTTGATCACACTCAGGGGGGGACTACACCATGTAATCTAATCTGTACTTACCTTGATCACACCAGGGACTACACCGTATCTATTCTGTAACTTACTTGATCAAAAACCAGGGACTACACCAGTATCTAGACTGGTCTGGTACAATTACTTGATCACCACCAGGGACTACACCATGTATTTAGGCTGTACTTACTTGCATCACACATGGACTCCCAGTATCTAGTCGTGTAACTTACTTGATCACACAGGGACTACACCAGTATCTATTCTGTACTACTTGATCACACCAGGGACTACAACCAGTTCGATCTTACTTACTTGATCCACCAGGGACTTAACCCGTATTTAGTCTGTACTTAACTGCTCACAACAGGGACTACAACCAGTATCAGTCGTTAACTTTACTGATCACAAATGCCAAGGGACTACACCAGTATCTAGTCTGTACTTACTTGATCACACCAGGGACTACACCGTATCTATTCTTTACTTACTTGATCACACCCGGACTACACCAGTATATGAGTCTGTACTTACTTGAATCACACCAGGGACTACACCAGTATCTAGTCTTTACTTACTTGATCACACCAGGGACTACACCATATCTATCTGTACTTACTTGTCACACCAGTGGACTACACCAGTATTTAGTCTGTACTTACTTATCACACCAGGGATACACTAGGTACCAGTATCTAGTCTGTACTTACTTGATCACACCTGGACTTACACCTAGTATTCGTAGTCTTTACTTACTTGATCACACCGAGGGACTACAACGACAACGATTCTCTTCTGTACTTACTTTGATCACACCAGGGACTACACAGTATCTAGTCTGTCTTACTTGATCACCAATGGACTACACCAGTATTATCCTGTACTTACTTGATCAAACCAGGGATCTACACCATGTAACTATTCTGTACAGCTCATGTCAAAAACATCTTTGAGAAGTCACGAGGAATCTAGATAATAATAATGATTAATTGAACTATGAAACTCTAATTATACCAGAATAAAAATCTCATTTCCCTACGCCTTGCCAACAGCATCCAAAAATACATGTTTATTTGCCGTTATCTGGCAATACTTTCTTTGATCATAAACAATTGGTATCCACAACTTCATTCCTGGAACAAAGTGCACCCCCACCCTGCTGACTACTGCCCACTGACCCCCATCCTGCTGACCCCCATCCCTGCTGACCCCCACCCCTGCTGACTCGCCCACCCCCTGCTGACCCCACCCCTTCTGACCCCCCACACTGCTGGACCCCCGAATCTTAAAGTTGGGGTCAAATGAAAACAAATTGGGACCATCATCAAGATCTCTACATAGATATTTGAATAATAAGTCACACAAATATCAATTATTACAACTATGATTGTGTAACTTTTTTTAATATCCAACAACATAAAAAACAGTCTACATCTTAGTGTTCCCCTTGTAAAAGGACAAATCGAGGACTGTGTTCTAGAAGCTCGATATGCTCCATCCACGCTTTGAGTAATTCATGCTCGCTAAGTGGCATGGGGTTTTTGTGTATTTTTTTTTTCAAAATTGAGACGAGCTACTGTGTAGGTCTATGTTTACATAGAGTAAAAAGAAGAGCTCAATTTCAAACTTTGGATATATTTACTGGGAGCAAGCGACCCTGTTCCCTATAACCAAAGCAATATGCCAATCATTCAACAAGTTTTGGGAATCCCAGCCAAGGATCCATACGTGTAGAGATGTAGAGAAAATAATATAGTTTGAACTCCGAAGCCATCATATTCTCTTGCAGTTTGGGTCTTCGATCAGGATGATGAGGCCACTGGGAACAACAATGCTTCAATGGTTGTAAATAAACAATTGGGATTGATTGATTGATTGATGGTATTTTTTCCAGTTCGTTGCTGTTCATATCATACGGTATCAGGTACCCCAGAACGACCATCATGCAACTGCAACACGCTACTACGCAAGCGTACTCGTTACGATTAAACCTCTAGTTAAAGTATCATATTTTCCTGAAAGCTGAATAAATGCAGAATTCAATAAAACAATTAAGTTTTTTAAGAACAAAAACAGTTATTGAATTTAGGAGAAGTTGTAAAAGGTCTCAAGATTGGTGTCACATCACATATCAGTCGCCGAGGTCACCATACAGCCAAACAAGTATTAGTCGAAATCCCTCGACTAATACCTGGTATATCTAGCTCATGAGATTATATATGTTACAAAAGCAGGTGTCTCTTTAGTCGATAAATTAACTGCCGTTGCGTTTTTATCATACGGTTCCTAAACTTCGCTTCGAGCTCTGCAAACTGCAAAACAGACTATTACAACAAACAAGTTATAACTTTCGAAGAAACGTGGAATATAAAATTACGGGAGACACACCTTTTTTCTGAAGAATATGTTTATTTTTGACAGTATCGTACCAAAGTTTCAGCGGTAAAATCGGATAAAATATCCCTTTGAAGCGGAACTCAACAATGTCGCTACTTGATTCTTCCGCTATTTTGGGTTTCCGTGAAATGAAAGGCAAATAGTAGTTTTCAGTACAAGTACCACCGCCTTCTGTTTACACAAAGCAAGGTCCTTGAATTCACCACAATTGTGAGTTTATCTTCAAGTCATATGCACGGCACAAATATGTGATCCAATGACGCTGAATATGCACACTCCAGTGGCCATGGCATCCAAAAGCAAAATCGACCTATACCGTACGTATGCATCTCTCAGTCGCATGTCCATACCAATTCCCAGTGCTACTCCAGGCCATCATCCAGGGTCCGGATGGGGGTCCTCCATGCCGGACATCCTACTATTCCATTTCATCCATTCTATCATCCATCAAAAGAAATCCCAATTCCATCCTCATCCTAAATCATACTTATCTAGGTCATTCCATCTATTCATCCATCCATCTATCCTTCCTTCATACCTCATCTCCCTTCTTGATAAACATACTGCTCTTAGTCTTTCTGCGAGGGTTGATGTGTCTGGAATGTAAGGGGTATCAGCAATCTAAATAATATAACTTGTGCTTGAGTACATCAATCATGAATGCAATGTACAGGCAGCAAGCTAGTTCAGTGTATTGATATCAAACACCTGACCTCTGGGTCCTCAGCATCTCGGTGGCTGGCGTTTAAAACCTGTAATCGTTCATTGGTAGGGTTAACCACTGAAATATCACAGTCCTTAAATGAAAAGAGGTGGAGGTAAACCTCAATGTAGTGTTCGGCTTATCAATCATCATTATTTATGATCATCAACTAACTGCAAACCACATATTAGCCACACCGAACTCAATTGCAATAACAGTTAACACTGTCCAAACAAATGTATTGATAAACATCAATCAATCATTACAACTAAATTGTGGAACATAATAATAATAGCGTATAATACATTTTATATATAGACGCCACTAAGCAATAACAAGGATGCGAGCGCTTAAATGCTAATTTAAAACCTAAACTATATATACATCTAACCCAAAATAATAATAATAACATTAGAAAAGATAATATTAAAAGTAACTTTTTTTAAAGAGATTGTTTTTAAGCTTCTTTTTAAAACATGTCAATTGACGTGGATGTTTTTTATTGTCTATTGAATAGAGTTCTCAACTAAGGATCGTGGGCAGCAACTGAAAATGGAAATGGGTAATGGCTTGCTACTAGTTGTAATTTTTTTTTTTTCATTGTAACGTGTATTAATTATATGAACCTGCATCACTACTGTACCGGTGACTTTAGTATTTTCTTCTTTATCAAGACTATTGATCAGTGAACTTATGGACCGATCCAGTAACAGCACGTTTACCTTATGGTATTCTAAAATACAGAGATAGAAAAAATGCAATAACAACTTGTCATGCAAAATTAGCTATAAGTCGAGCAACCAGACGAAGATTACGACAATTGGAAACATGCCGTGGAGCGCTGATGTTGTCGCCGATGCAACTCAATATTCCCGTATATACAATGAGTAGAGAAGCTGAAAAATTATCACCAATGAACTCGATAATGCACGAAGAATCACAAAGTTCATCGAAGAAACATTCGAGCGGACATAGGCCTTCGTCAGTCGTCCGAAAAGATACACACCGATCACTGTGTCATATTCCCAACACTATCCAAAAAATTGGACTACTTTACGGACGGACTTACAACACTCGATAGCCTAGAGGACTACATCCTCCCTATATGTAGATAGTATGCCAACAAAATACGATCACCCTCTTTCAATCATTGAATACTGTACACCAAAACCCTATGGACTGAATGAAAACCACACACTGGTCTGTTAAAGGAAAGGACTACACACTCTCCAGTAGAATTAGTGCAGACAGCTAGTTGGCTGTTTAATGAACATTTTCAACGTTCGTTCATCTCAAGATACCATATGGATAAAATACCAAGTGTTGAGAGTATCTGCAATCAAACAGAAGGTTTTTATAAGCACATTATTGATTATCTATGAATAATTGCATGAGGGAAATACAATAAAAGCATAATCGTAGCAGACTATCTGTACAAATCAGATCAGCACATCGTCCTCATTTGCGATTGACCTAACTTGGATTTTTTCTCGGCCAAACTATTTCCTACATCCAAAGAAATTATAGTGCAAAACATCACTTATACATCCGTTGGAATTCGATAAGTCAGATACAATATTCACTTCCGAAAACTGGATGGGTATTTACAATGGCTCGGCCGAAGCCGCTCACTATTGTATCTATTATGTATTGTTACATGTGAAGGTAACTGATTCCATGGATGAATGAATAGATACAGCATCCTAGCTTCTTGCCCTAAATCCTCATCATGCACACAAGGAACTAATACTTGGAATTATAATCTCGACATATCGTACACTCGAAATCACATTCATCACATAGCTTTATCAGGAAGAGACAGAAAGTACTTACTTTCCAAATTCTGTTGAACTCTGATTCAGATGTACACCAGGGGACATATTTTTCCCTGCGCTCTGTATTAATTTCCATGCAAGTAGGCATGCAAGCATATAGAAGTACAAGTTAGTTATTCACTACAATCATTGACGAATCATAATCACTGCTCTTTTACATGAGTAGTAGTTTGTTGACATTGCGCTACAAGCACTGCATGGGTTGATCACTAGTTGATTTCAGTGTCAGCCTCTAGCTATACTAATTAACGTAGGTATCATCCACCCGCTAAAAAACGTGGGCATGACTACAGGTACAAGTCAATGTCAGAATAATCTACGCTATGTATTCAGATTTCGTTCTTTCATTTATATACATGTCATTTATATCGTGTTCCATTTTTGCACTATACAGTAAGTCCTGCATTTAATCAATTCATGAGCAATTGATCCAGACCAAGTTGGTTGAGGATCGGTTCACATGCCATGGATCTGTATACCCCGATACAGACACTCTCATGAATCAACATCAGTGCTGTATCAGTGATACGACCTAATGAATAAAACATTAATGACTGTATCACTGGATAACGCACTATGTTTTTATTTCTCAGTACCCCAGTCATGCAAAGGTCCTCATTTACTCGTATCATTGCCTTTGCATTAGCACCGACAGCAGTTTATACGAATATCCTTGCCGGCTTCCTCTTACGTAATACAAAATGCTCTCTCCAATGTGGGATGTTTGAGGGTATTCCTCGCTAGACAGTGACCGTCAAAAGTACCTTTTCAAGAAGTTCTGTAATTTTCTTATGTTATTGCTTCAGATTTCGTTAATACTGTTTTTTAAATGAGGTAAATTGGGAGGAGGTTTAAAGCAATTTAAAGCATTTTCGCGTCCTTGTTGTATCGAAGAATATAATCCTCGCCTACGCTCGATCTATATCTACAGATACACACGGCCGCTCAGGCAGTCAATATCACATGTTTTTATAGTCTTATTGTAATTTATTTATATTATTTTATTTCTATTGTTTATTTGCTTTTAGAACCTTAGTTGAAAGCCTTTTAAATTAGTGAACTAGGCATCCTCACATTAAAGGTTCTATTTATTATTATTATAACCAGGGTAATGTTATTTAAAGTGTATAATGATACAAAAAAACTTTAATTTTGAAAATCGATTATGTAGTACATTAATTGAATAGCCGGGATGTTTTCAGTATTTTGGTGATTTTGAGCTTCGCATTATGTGAGTTATAAAGATTGAAATTGTGATATGCAATTTGTGCGTCAGAGTGTTTTTTTGCCTGTAACTTATTTATATTTTTCCAAGATCCAAGCACGTCTTTTCTGAAATAGAAAAACAAATTAACATCATGTATATAAATTGATGACAAAAGTGCATTTATGTAGTTTGCTTCGGGTAGTATTAAAAAATGTCAAATAATTTTTGCACAATGGCGCTTTTGTATATATCTTCATTAATGTAACCACCAATTACCATATTGCATCTGATTTCGACGTCCTTAATACTCGTAAGAAGTTTTTGTAGCTGTGCCTTGCAGAAGGGCACTTGTGTGTGTATAGCTATGCTATTCTGTTTTGTCACTCTCATTTTAAATAAAGATTATTATATTATTATTATTATTATTTCTTATTATTATGTATTAAATGCGGAAGCTCATAAGCACAGAAATACTGAAACATCCCACTTCAGTCGCGCATTGTTCAAGTGTGGAATTCGATTTTTCAAAGAATTCTATTTTTGCGTTATATTCACTTTAGCCACACCACTTGAAAACAGTAGTCTAGAGCGTCATTTGCATATGGTCAGCTGAATCACGGTGTGTAACCACGAATACTATTTGAAATCCCATAGAAAAAACTGGTCGACAGTCATTAAGCTATGCACACATCTGTTAAGCACTTTCCCAGTTGACCAAGAGCTATCTTTCGGGATGGAAATATTTATCTTATACTGTTCTTACAACTGAATCTAAAAACAAAAACAGTTTTGGATTATAAGTAATAATGTAGTGAACCAATGGTAAAAACGATGTACTGCAGGTGGGGCAGAAACCTGGTAATATTGGCCAGGCCAGGTGCTATTACTCACATGACAGGCTGCACAACTATCATAGTACTGTAGTAGAGATCTGTAGAGTACTCAGATACTTATCAATGTGTGCTCTTTGATTCTTCTTGGCCTAAGAGCCAAGGTACAAGCATCTGCGCATATCTCAAATTAATACTACAACATAATTTAAGTTAATTGCTTCATTGGAGTTCCATATATTGTTACTTCGGATCTGTATCCTACCGATTAGAAACTAGGCTGCATGTATTTTCTGTAAAGTATTAGCTGTATAAATACTCTACTTGTAAATAGCTTACCATTCTTACACCATGATATCTCTAGTCTTCCAGTAGAAATCTATATTTGGTATCAAACCTCGTGCCTCTGCCATACCTTCACCACATCATGACACAAGTACATTCACACCACCATCATGTACTGTCTATGGCATCAAACTATAACACAAAGGAGCAAAGACTTGATTAACCAAGTTATTACTGTGGGCTTTCGCTGTCGAGGCCTCACCTCACAACCTCAACGGATGCACAAGTACATTCCCACCACCATCAAATGTACTGTCTAACTGCAGCGAAACTATAAACACTTAAGGAAAAGATCTTGATAACCAAGTTATTTACTTGGCTTCCTGTGGATATGCCCGCTTTAAAAATGCAAGTGCAGGTTCTTTTGGAGTACACTTCGCAGCGATCGTCGCCTCTTTCTTCACAATAACAAATTGATCAAAACAATGCCTCACACATATATGCTCAAGATGAACTCCCATGTTTGCCTCAGCTGTCGCAACTGCATAGCTACATGATGCACTGCTGTACTGAATAATACGTTAAATGGATCAGCAGAGAAAGGGGGGTCAGGGGGAAGTGTTGAAGATAAATATGGCCTATCTAGTGTATGCACCAACTAGCCTAAGATTGAATCTAAAACCAAGTCAATGTCTCTATGCTACATAGAAGTGCTTGTAACCACATTGCGTTTTAATATGTATTTGTATACTGACGTCACCATTATTAGCCAATCAGCCTCAGATCGTGGTGAGAGTGTAGTGAGACACAAGGTGCAATTGACGTCGTACTGATTATACCTCCATGACTGTGGAACTTTTTCCTTGTCCCACCGAAAACACAAGTACTTTGGCAGTTCCAGGATTTATCAAGTTAAGTGTTCAATCTTTATTGGCTAAAGAAGAACTATTTTATTTATCAAAGATTGTTCCTTGGGTGGGGTGAGGGGTGATCATTTTCACCCAATCGCAGAAAACTACAGTCCTGAATTTTCAACAGAATTAGGACGGGGAGGGAAAGGGCCATTTTGAACCAGCAAGTACTTTGAAGACTGACGTTGCGTTCTTGACGCAATGTGATTTTCGCAGTGTAGATCTAGCAGCTATTTCGTAGGCACTTATTTGGAAGTGCACGATTGTATTGGTTGAACCGACTCTCATTGCTGTTAGATTGTAATCAAATATTGTAGTAATTCACTCTGTGTTGATAGTTTGCTGCAGATACTCCACAAATATGGAAAGATGCTAAGTTAATGATTGCTATGATGCGCGATCGACAAATACGCTAAATTTCATTTGAGATCTCTCTCCCTTATGTGTTACGCTTAGTGTATTAAAGTCTCAAGGATTATAATGTTAGACATAGTCATAATGAGGCGCATGCATCTGGTTTACTTATGTATCGAACTCATAGTAAAATCGAGTAACTGAGTTCAGTTCCTGACTAGTGAACGGGTGCCCAATGAAACTGCGTTATGTGACTATTTTGACATGTGATTTTTTTCAAAATGTTTATGCGAATTGCTTCAAAAATATCACGCTACTGGCTTGTTGATGACCTGAGTATACAACAGGAAATTTGGTCATTTTTGAGTCGATCTACTACTAGAAAATAGAGCTTGTTATTGGCAGTGTTATGCTCATAGAAATAGAATCTTAAATCTGCTCTGTATTTTTTGACGTCATGACACTGTGGCGACACTATGACTATATGCTTTGTCTTCCCACATACTATCATCTGTGTAACAAATACTGCCACTTGCACGAGCAACTTGCCATGTCTCTCATTCTTGATATCTTCGTGGAGCATTTTCAATTCGACTAATTCTCACGATCCCAGTGATTGTTTTCCAACGCACGAACCCGACCACTGCATTCTAGGGATCATCATGAACATTTTTTGTCAGCGACTCATTCCTACCAATAACATGTTTTAGAGTAAATTTTACTCAAAGTCTGATATTATCAGCCTATTATGTTCACGCGCGCGGAGCCTACAGGCAGAATATACTGAGATTAGCTCCTAGGGTTCGCAGTCTTTACAAGTCCAAACGCCAAAACAGCCTATAGTGGTCCTCGAATCCACCCCCCCCCAACCATGTGAAATATACTGGACCAATAGCACACAACCTCGCATCTACGTCAGCTGGATATCGCGCCATTTTGCTAAGATCTGGTAGACCGCCGTGTTATTTGTACATATCATCAGATTCATGTGTGAAATTGCACCTCACCTCCTAGATTGTCTTCCAGGAGAATATGGCCTCTAGTTGCCACCACATGCGTCAAGCTTGATGATGCTGTTCTGGGGGCTCTCTGTGGTGAAACGATGGACTAATATAACAGACTTATCACTTGCGCGTGTCGCATACTGATGCTCCCTACTAGCGAAGCAGCTTCCAGAACGATAGCCACTGTCACGCGTACGACACTTCATACCGCTTTGGATAGTTTTGAGCTGCGAGCTGTCAAGATTGGATGGCACAAAGACTTCGCTATAAACTTCTCAGAAATCTGGCTCTGGAAGTGAAAAGGTTGAAATCATTCGACATCTGATGGTCTTGTGTTATTTGTGAACACTTGACAAGGTGTAACAGATCGTAGGGCGGGGACGGTCGGTAACAAGTTTACACTATTTGCATATTTTTACACAACTATCCTCTGTCAATGAATTCAAGGTGACAAGGTATATGATAACTGTATGTCCCCGAAAACTGCGAAGTGTAATCGATCTAAAAAGAGCTGTTATCCAATATCAATGTTTATATAGGTATTTACCAGCCAGTAGGTGAATTAGTAATTTTTGAGATTATTAATTGGCATAAGCTTTTGAAAAGTCATATGCGAAATTATCATAGGTTCACTCATAGCTTCTTATAGTCATTTTCACGGGCACCGGCGCAATCCATTCTCTATATATTGAATATCTATGTGTAACGTAGGAACAACCAACTAGCATGCTACGCTACCCGGAGATAGGGAAGTTGTCGATTGAGTATCCATCGGGTGGCAATAGGTATGGTTTAATTGACTTTGTTTGTTCAGCTGCGTGTTGTTTCATGTTTCCACTTTTAAAAGTACGGGCCAAGAGCTTTATTATCGTTTTACTCAACCTCTTACTATCTATCACTGGCTTACGATTCATGATGTGTTTTCGCTAATCAGTGTACTGGAGATGTGACTAGATGTCTAAATACTTACACAAAAACGAGTTAATGGGCCTAAGAATTTTAGTTTTATGTCAATAACCTATCTGTACAATGAAACTTGATTCTTTGCTAGTTAGTGTTTTAGGAGAAGTGATGGTAGTGTATATATAGAAGTTATCTGTGGTACGCCACACACATAATTTTTCAGAATGGGCATCAGATGGTGTAGTGATTGGTGGTCCAATTTTATTAGTAAGTTTAGATTCGGAGGAGAGTTTTGAATTTGTGTATACACGCAAGACCTTCTTTGACCCGAAGAAGCCGGATTAGTTCCCACTGGTCTCCGTGAAAAGTCTTGGAACAACGAAACAAAATTTGTACGCAAATTTAATGTTTTTTGTTTCTTGCTACTTATGTTTACGAAGTTCTATTTTATAGTGAACAATAAACTGAATGATGGCACCCAAACTCTGTAAGCTTGTATTAAGTAGTTCTTTGAAATGATATGACCCACGGGATTCGATGTTTCTTGATGCTGACCATCAGTTTTTTTTTTATCTCAAATCCATACATGGCTGCACACGCTAATAGGCTATCTCATGACTGTAGATACATTGGTAAATTTGCAGTTCGAAGTGGTCAATAAAGTGTGTAAGTGTACGTGTATTATAATATAAACTATTACAACTAACCCAACTATCGAAGAAGTTATAACCTATTCACTATGTATCCACTTGTTGGCGATTGTCGCTTATGTCAACTGTACTCGTAATCTATCCCGAAGCAACTCTATAGGCAACTCGCAATAATATAAGATGCTTGCTGTAGTATGGCGCCTAAGTTGAGAAACTTAACCAACGGCTAGTAACGAAACACCCTGTCACCTAATTTACGAGATTATCGGTTTACACATAAGGCACCTATTTATCAGTATCTGATCAGAAATCTCTGTTATCAATACACACTGGATATTTGGAAATCTTCGTGATCCGCTGTTCCATACGACGGGTGTGGCAGAATGATGACCCTAAATTATCTGCTGTCACTGAAACGTCCTCTTTTTTGTCCAATAATGCTTTATCACTATTATTTCAAAAGTCCCTGAGTCCATGAAATACGAAGTACATAAACAACTATCATATAAACACAATGATAAAATAAAGTGCATATTTTGAAAGATAGTAACATCTTGTGCACTTCGGTGAACTTTTTATAATGTTCCGATTATTAGAACCTGAGTTATAAGGGATTTAGTGTTTTTATGACGTCATTATTTATGACGTCATCGGTAAAATAAAAAAACAGTTTGAAGGGAGAGAAATCCGTAAAATGACTTTATTTACATTGATTATTGTTATAGAAGTATCTTAATTCTACAAAGTGGCGGATTTTTATGTTCATTAACTCTCTTAGAGATATTTTAAAATATATGTGACGTCATAATGACGTGTTAACTTTTTTTAATTGTTTTTAAAATATTATTTGAACTACTTACACTCAAAAAAATCAAAATTCTAAAACCAACAAAATGTCCGCAGGTCATAGTTCTTCCAATACGCTAAGTATGGGGCTAAAATGTTTTCAAACAAAAAAGTTTTCCCAAGCGATGTATTTTACCGATGGTTTTGTATGAATTATTTCCCGCCAAATTTTCCCGTGAAAAAATATCAAGTTAAAAATATTCATAACTCTGGTTACCTTCGTCCAATTTCAAAACGGTTTTTCGATTTTAGGTAAGTTATCACGAGAACAACGAAGTAACATCAATTTGCGATTTTCCAAAAATTCATATGAGCGATTTTCGAGCCATTTATGCCCACCGTGCATAGCTCGGTAAAGAAATGCTCTAGTGCTCCAAAATTTGGCCCAGAGTTGTTATTTTGATAGCTCTACAAACTAGCTCATAAGCATTTTATTTTTTTTTGGCAAAGGAAATAATGTTTTGAAATTTGGTTGCACACGAACAATAGATAGTGAGTACGTTAGCCAATCAGATTGCAGGATTCGATATGTATTAGTAGAAAACCAACTAGCAAACTATCACGAATCCTGCAATCTGATTGGCTAACGTACTCACTATCTATTGAGTGATAGATAGTGAGTAGCAAAAAAGCCGGCGTTTTGAACAAAAACAAAGCGAAAATCAATAAATATTGGTATAAATTCAAAGGTAGTATGATAGTTAGTTTCTACTAAAACAATTGCCCTATACCACTATGACGTAACGGCTTATTTATGAGGGGGACAGAATCGTGAAGAACAATAGAATTTTGAACTAAATCTGCTCTGCTGAGGTTCGCTTGATTTCAAATTGGCTAGTTTCCAGATATTATTTTCATCGATACTTTTCCCACAATATTTACTGTGTTTGGTGACTTTTATCGCTTTCAGACCGTCTGTAAAATACATTTATTTGGGAAATCCTTTGTGTTGTTGCTGTTTTGTCCCCCTCTAGCGACCATGATCCTTAGCGTTTAAACAATAGATTGTTTTGATGTGACGTCATAGTGGGCAATTAGACTACTCGTTCTCGTTTTCTATGAGTTCAAATAGTCAACTCGATGCTACGCGCCTCGTTGGCTATTGACTCATGGAAAACTCGAACTCATAGTCTAATTATTGTTAATTAGTGTCCCCGATTAGTGGAGCACTTGTGCTCTACTAGAAGATTTTCTGACACATTAATAAAGTTATTATTATAATAATAATAATTATTATTATTATTAAAGCAGTGCGTGACAATGACATACAAAACCTTGAAAGATGTACATGTATTATAGTATGGGAGGTTTTATGGAATCTTTTTCTGACGTCAAAATCTGTCGCGAGTGGCCGTCAAACCGTCATTTTACTTGCTCAAAACTTCAATTTTAGATCGGTGAAGTCTAAATATCTGTCAAATATACCAAATATAAGTTACTTATAAACAAACAAACAAATGTCATCTAGTTGCTTGAAGAAAAACTAACAGACTTTGAAAGTTAAGTTCGAACATTTTGTAGATCTTGACGGCCACTACGTCACACGTAAAACCTCCCATAAAGTAATACAGGTCGGGAAAGTTTCCAATGTCCATGGTTGTTTTTGCACGTCCCTCCTTAGGTTAGGAATTTATAAGCGCAATAATATGAATAGCTCGTTATATCCTTAACATTTATCTAAGTTGTCCTTAATATTCAACGGAAAAACAGGTTTATTCATGAAATAATTGATCGTCGTATTTGTAAAGTACTGGATGAAGGAAGCATCATAGCAACAACGTAAACATCGTTGTGAGCGCTCAATATTGCTCAAAAATAGAACCCAACGTTCATTCCTCTGCACCAAAACACAAGGTAAAATTTTTCACCACGTGTTTTCACAGCTTGTTGGGTTATTACAAACTACCACCTCTAGAAGCAAATATCTCACTTTACCTGAGTCAATGTTCCAGGCGCCATCTTTCTTGCTCGACAAGGAAGGAATCAGTTCTCCTCTTACTGAAAATACCGTGAGGATCTAGTGACTAGTACTTTATTTTTCTAAATTTAATTTCTAAAAAAATGTCAGAAAGAAAGAGGTAGAAAGGGATAATAAAGTACTTTAAAATTCTTCCAAACAAAAAAATATATATTCTAGAAATGTTAAAATATTCCATAAAAAATGGCGGTCACGTGCATGGAAGTGAGGCAATATCTCGTCATGCGCCAAAACGAAAGGTCAAGGAGTTATGGCGGACATGTTGGATTGTTCTTGTACGAGGTTTTTACGGGCTGAAATCCGTGATTTTTGCTGTATTTGACTAGTCAGCAATCAGAGAATCCACAACAAGCATGTATTGTCTACAATGGTTACTTCCTCTATTGCTAATTCCAAGGCCACTCAACCCATTTATGTTGAACAATCATTCCATGTTTATGACACTTTACTTGGCAAGTTTCTTTCTTGAAAGACGCCCATGCACGATTTGCACTGTTGTGTTTGTATCAGCAGTCTTCCTCATTTGTTACAGTGGCTTGGGGAACTGTTTATTCTTTTCGGAGTGTTCAACGTAGCGAATATAGATGAGGAATTGCTCAACATGTGGCCGTAGTTACGATAATCCAAGCAGGGAAATATTGCAAGCGATCAAGACTCAAGTCGTCAAGAGGCAATCGTCTACGAGACGTAAAAGTTCCAAGAGGATAATGAAGAAGTAGTTCATGTACTCTACTTTCTAGTTCTCAGTTCATACAAGACGTAATTAAACAGTGATGGGGAATGTCACTATATATCACGATACTACAAATCCATAAAAGTCTTACATGTTCTACTACGTACTGTCACTGTCAAGCTAAAAGTGCTTGAAGAATGCTCTTCATACTTCTAAATAATGATTTTACACCAGACAAGCAAGCCATAATATACAAGATTTACACTAGTGACTTGAATTAGTGTTGAAATCATTGATCAACTTTAGCCATGTCGAAGATAATGGATTCAAAGGCTGATCAAGGAACTGATTAAGATGCCTGTGCTGCTTGGAATGCAGTCAGTATAATAGAGCAGGGTCCAGTTGTTCGAAAGGCGATTAGCACTAAGGATTAAATCTTAAGAAAACTATTGATGCTAATCCAGGATTAGCACTAATCGCCTTTCGAACAACTGGCCCCATGATTATAGCATATGGATAATATAGCAGTCTGCTATTTAAAACCTACAAGATTTTAGGAGTTTATCACCAACTGCTACTATGCAATAAGATACTTTAGATCATAGATTAACAATGTGAATGTAGTTGTATTTGTCAACTCTGTGCAACTTCACATGTGGGAACAGATGGGGTCCATACTTCAAAGAAACTAAATGTATAAACAACCTACTGAACTGATGTTAGCTTGTGTAGCTGGTGGGTAATAGGAAAGAGAAGGGTAAACTGCTCCCCTTCCCCTCCTCCCCCTATCCAAAAACTCCAAAATGCCCACTACACAGGCTAAGTGTTGGACCAGGTAAATGTTCAAAACACCAGTTCAGTTGATTATCTTTGTTGATACTATATTTCGCATTCAATGATTAAGATTATACGTAGCTGGGTCTTGAAGGAAATAGCCAAATAAACATGCAATAAACCTAGTAATAACTACTAGAGTAGATACCTGAAGATAGCCCTGCACCTGTGTAGTTAACCAGTTTGTTAGATACATGTGGATCTCTTGACCAGCAACAAATGTAATCATAACTGGTACATGGGTCTTAGAGGTGTCAGGCTAGAGACTGTTGGACGACTGTATGTATTGGTCCAACAACCAGTGTTATGAGGGGTCTTAGAGGTGTCAGGCTAGAGACTGTTGGGTGACTGTATGTATTGGTCCAACAACCAGTGTTATGAGGGGTCTTAGAGGTGTCAGGCTAGAGACTGTTGGGTGACTGTATGTATTGGTCCACTAGTGTTATGAGGGGTCTTACGAGGTGTTAGGGCAGTCAGGCTAGAGACTGTTGGGTGACTGTATGTATTGGTCCACTAGTGTTATGAGGGGTCTTACGAGGTGTTAGGGCAGTCAGGCTAGAGACTGTTGGGTGACTGTATGTATTGGTCCAACAACCAGTGTTATGAGGGGTCTTAGAGGTGTCAGGCTAGAGACTGTTGGGTGACTGTATGTATTGGTCCACTAGTGTTACGAGGGGTCTTACGAGGTGTTAGGGCAGTCAGGCTAGAGACTGTTGGGTGACTGTATATATTGGTCCACTCCCAGGGGGGGTACTCAGGGGTATCAGTGATGGGGAGGTGCGAATGAAGCCAAACATTTTAACCCAAAAAAAGTCCATTACGCAAAAACAAGACCCCAAAAAAAGTCCAACGGTCCAAAATCGTAACCCAAAAAAAGTCCAATTTTTCTCCGCATAAAATCGAGAACGGTAGGATATCATTTTTATCAACCCCCAAAAAAGTCCTTGACAAAATCTTTATATCAAAAAAAGGCCACCAGAAAAATGAAACCCCAAAAAAGTCCCAAGCCGCGAATTTCAAACCCAAAAAAAGCCTTCGCACCTCCCCGTCACTGATACCCCTGAGTACCCCCCCCCTGGGGGTCCACTAGTGTTATGAGGGGTCTTACGAGGTGTTAGGCCAGTCAGGCTAGAGACTGTTGGGTGACTATCTATTTTTAGGGGTATCTGACTTTTAAGGTGTTCATTTTATCCATATTTTAGTTTTAAGTGTTCAACTGTCAGTCTTTCTCTACTTTACATTTCATGTAATCTAAATTGACAAAATCACACACATCGACATTCATGTGAATAAAATATTTTTATAGCTAGCATTTTGTTTGTCTTACAAGGTGAAGACTGTCTAGAGGTGAAGACTGTCTAGAGGTGAAGACTGTCTAGCCTGCGTAGCTTGGCT
Organism: Actinostola sp. cb2023; assembly: GCA_033675265.1. Classification (NCBI taxonomy): domain Eukaryota; kingdom Metazoa; phylum Cnidaria; class Anthozoa; order Actiniaria; family Actinostolidae; genus Actinostola; species Actinostola sp. cb2023. The sequence continues at coordinate 619,057 of JAUJYZ010001086.1, read as the reverse complement.
TTCCGAGGGAAAGGGGACTGGGGCAAAGAGGGAAAGGAGGGGGAAGGGGAGGAGAAAAGGAGGGGGAAGGGGGATTTATTTGTATTTTTTATAAAGATACTAGTGAGCAGCACGGAGGCTGTATAATTGCAAACTTTATTTCCTACGCGTTTCGACTGGCTACGCAGTCTTCATCAGGGAGTTTAAATTCACGGCCCCCAACCCAAACATTCCTCTACTTTCTATATATGTAGTCATAGTTACGTATATCCTGTTCCGGCTGAAACGCCTTATTCAGTATGGTTGTCACCTTTACAACACACTATATATACAGTAACTTAGCATCTATTGTAAACTCCCTGATGAAGACTGCGCAGCCAGTCGAAATGCGTAGGAAATAAAGTTTGCAATTATACAGTCTCCGTGCTGCTCACTAGTATCTTTATAAAAAATTCATTCCCTCCGCCTCCCCCCCCCTCCTTTCCTCCTTTCCCCAATCCCCTTTCCCTCGGAAAGCCAAGCTACGCAGGCTAAAGACTGTCAGAATTTGTTCATGCTAAAAGTAATAGATCAAACATGGAACAAGTGCTGGATCTGATATCCAAACACTGAGAAGTGGGTTTGAAAATAATGATAACCTACTTCAAGGTGTTTGGATGTCGGATGAAACACTCTTTCGAGTTTTTGATCTAGCTTTTTGAACCATTAATAATTCTTGGAGAAATTCAAATTAAGATCACATATCCAAACCTCCTTTTCGGAAGCAATTTCCTTTTTGTCCTCATGAATAATTCATGAGTTTGAGAAGTACTTAGGCCTAGTTCAGACATTGTGCAAATCATGAGCCGTTCTCATTTCAAACAATAGAGAATGAGGCAGCTTCTTTTGAACTAATTAAGAACGGCTCTTGGAAAGTACGGTGTTTGAACTAGGCCTTAGCCTGAAACTAGGCCTAACTCTCATAAAAAGATGAACAACTTCAATAATTTGCATGTCACCATTATGAAATATCTATCACTTGTTATTCGGTGTCATCATTCATAATCCATGGTTGATTTAGTCTCCTTCCCAGTGGTTTCCTTTGTTAAACTCACGCAAGACTTGCAAGTAGTCACATAACAGCTGCAAAGAAGACTGCTTGGTTATTCCTGATATTATCGTGTATTTGTTAATGGCAGCTTGTGTAATGCAAGTTGGAGAATGGTTGCTACTTTACAAACTACTAGTATTTAAATTTCTTCAGGAATTCTGCAATTCATTTCCACTGTAACCAGTGTAATCATAGCCTGAGAAAACAGCCGCCTTAGTAACAGCCGACCCCGATGAGAGGCGGCTGTTTTCTCAGGCTAGTCTTATCATGGAAAACCGCAGTCATATATACACTACAATACAATACAATACAAACTCAGGGACTAGAAACAGGCAGATCATGCAGAGGCGTCAAAGGAAATACAATACAAACTCAGGGACTAGAAACAGGCAGATCATGCAGAGGCGTCAAAGGAAATACAATACAAACTCAGGGACTAGAAACAGGCAGATCATGCAGAGGCATCAAAGGAAATACAATACAAACTCGATCAGGGACTAGAAACAGGCAGATCATGCAGTCAAAGGAAATACAATACAAACTCAGGGACTAGAAACAGGCAGATCATGCAGAGGCATCAAAGGAAATACAATACAAACTCAGGGACTAGAAACAGGCAGATCATGCAGTCAAAGGAAATACAATACAAACTCAGGGACTAGAAACAGGCAGATCATGCAGTCAAAGGAAATACAATACAAACTCAGGGACTAGAAACAGGCAGATCATGCAGAGGCGTCAAAGGAAATACAATACAAACTCAGGGACTAGAAACAGGCAGATCATGCAGAGGCGTCAAAGGAAATACAATACAAACTCAGGGACTAGAAACAGGCAGATCATGCAGAGGCATCAAAGGAAATACAATACAAACTCAGGGACTAGAAACAGGCAGATCATGCAGTCAAAGGAAATACAATACAAACTCAGGGACTAGAAACAGGCAGATCATGCAGTCAAAGGAAATACAATACAACTGGATCTGAAAAAGGGAATCCAAGAAAACAAGTAATGGAACTTTTAAGAAAAGTGCTTTTTATTTATTATTGTTTTTAGAGAACACTGACAATAATTATTATTGATTGTTTGTTTTTTCAATGAAAATAGATATGGCTCCTTGATGTACCATCTTCAGTGTTCAACTAGATAAGAGTGGGTGAACACAGCAAGTGAAGTTTTCTTTTGTACTAAACTCTGTCACTAAAACCCCAAACATTTCATCTAAAGAACACTGTGTTTCTTCCTTTGCTTCAGTTCTAAAGTTGCCAGCGTTCAAATATGTCCTTAGCTTAGTCCAACTCCTGCTTCCTGTAGATACTTTTGTAGAAACACAATCGCATCTTGATGTAGTTTTTCGTTGATTCTAGGCATCACCTTCAACACAATATAAACCAAATAAAGTTTACATTGAAATTCAACATTCTATTCTTTATTTAGTGTACTATGACAAAGTGAAAGTATACTTGACCAAGGCTTGTTCATTGCAGACTGTTTACAAGACATAGAATGGATATATTTAGAGCCACTAATTTTTGAGCTACATGTACTATGTGTGTAGATTAATTTTGCAGTCTAGCTGGATCTAGCATGGTGGAATGATAGTAGAGTATCACATGTAAGAATGCCTATACCTTCCCGGGGTGTGCCTGTGATAGAGTCACCAGTGACTGGACGAGATACAACTTAGCGTTAGGAATACCCCCAACAAATGGGTCGTTTTCATTTTTTCCAGCAAATATCAATTTTGAATATGCGGTCTGGTATCCTATTCAGAGAAAAAAGTCAGTATCGATGTCATTTACTTACAATAAACTATCTGATAATTTGGTACCTTTTTGACAGATGTTACAATCTACCAGCAGTTATTTACCTGGTGTGTCTTCTATTTCAATGAAGTGTTCATCATCAGGGACAGAATCATCATTCGGAAGTTCGAAAACTTTGATCAAAGCTTCCATTAACAAGCCCCTGAAACATCAGAAACAAAGATAAATGAAAACAAACCTTGAACATTGTAAATAATTATATAGTTATAGTAGTTTGGGTTTTTATTGTATATTTATATTGGGTTGGTAGGGGTGGTGATTGAATTAATTATAGATTAGGAGTATATACTTTTTATAATATTATATTTTAGATTTTTTAGCACGTGCACGTTCTCACGAGTTTTATTATAAGCTCTTTTGTGTTCTACGTGAATAAATAAATTATTAAAAAAATAAAAAATAAAAAAATAAAAAATAAAAAAATAAAAAATAAAAAATAAAAAAATAAATAACGACAATGAAAGTACAACACATGTACATGAAAGAATGCTTTATATATGCATGTTTTACAAGATGAAAATAAAGAGCAAAAGGATATAAGATGCTTTACCAGTATTGTGGATATCTGTTCCAAGTTGCTGTTGGCTCACATAATAGCTTAGTTAACCCAACAGCACATACTTTACGTTCCATGTTACCTGACACCTGACAGTAATGATAAATAATTCATTATTTACTGAATGGAATGAATGTCTACACAGCTAAATACTTGCCTTCTGGATATCAGGTAGATAATGCTTTTCAAGAATCATTCCAAACAGTCTAAAACAACCAAAAACATGGCTTAGCATTTGGATATACATTTTGTCTCCCTGTGGAACGAGCTAAGGCCAGATTTAAAACTTTAAAAAAAAGTCTGTGACCGATTTAAACGGTCGTTAAGACAGTCTCTGTTATGAACGACTTTGTAATGAACATTTGAATAATTGCATATTTATAATTATACAACTTTGTACATAGTAGAATTTTATTCATCCATTATTTTCATATATTCAATAAGCCAGTTCAGAGTTTAAGAATAAGGTTCAGTGCGCATGCGATTTTATCCCGATTACATCACCTTTAAAAATCACACACACGTTAACAAAAGAAGGTGATAAAATCGGGATAAAATCGTGTGTGCACTGAACCTTATTCTTAAACTCTGAACTGGCTTATCAGCAGTGTCTATTCATTTAGTACAGTATTTATTATTGTAATCATTGACGCTGAAAAGCCCTATGGGGACGAGATCTATAAATAATAACAATGATCTATAATATATATAATAAAGCATGTATGTATGTATGTACTATGATAATGTACTATGATAATGTACTAAGATAATGTACTATGATAATGTACTATGAGAATGTACTATGAGAATGTACTATGAGAATGTACTATGAGAATGTACTATGAGAATGTACTATTTACATCTACATTTATTAAGTCAGTAAAATCCGAGGACATCACACCAACTGTATAAAATAACATGTAAAAATACTATAAAAACAAAATAAATCGATATATATTAAGATGATAAAATCTATAATGTTGCAAAAATCTATATTAAAAATCTAGTTATGTAGCATAATGAGTTAAAATCTTATCTTACTATGAGAATGTACTATGAGAATGTACTATGATAATGTACTATAATAATGTACTATGATAATGTACTATAATAATGTACTATGATAATGTACTATGATAATGTACTATGATAATGTACTATGATAATGTACTATGATAATGTACTATGATAATGTACTATGATAATGTACTATAATAATGTACTATGATAATGTACTATGATAATGTACTATGATAATGTACTATGATAATGTACTATGATAATGTACTATAATAATGTACTATAATAATGTACTATGATAATGTACTATGATAATGTACTATAATAATGTACTATGATAATGTACTATGATAATGTACTATGATAATGTACTATGATAATGTACTATGATAATGTACTATGATAATGTACTATGATAATGTACTATGATAATGTACTATGATAATGTACTATGATAATGTACTCTAATAATGTACTATGATAATGTACTATGATAATGTACTATGATAATGTACTATGATAATGTACTATGATAATGTACTATGATAATGTACTATGAGAATGTACTATGAGAATGTACTATGAGAATGTACTATGATAATAAATAATAATAATAAATAATAATAATAAATAATAATAACAAATAAAATTTATATAGCGCTTTAACTAATGTAATGTAATGATAATGTACTAGGCTATTAATAAATATTATGCCAGTGTATTTCTTGACAGCCTTCTTGTGGTAGAGAGCGCTATAGTTCATAATATTGGATAGGTTCCCTGTATTCTAAACATTGATTCTGTGCATAAATACACAAGGAGTTCCATAAGTAATATTATTTTAGTCCATGTGCTCTTCTTCCACAGGAGAAGACGCACATGTACAAAGATCTTTAAACTTACTTGGGCTGAATACCGTCAATGATGTCAATCAGAGTTGATGCACTGTTCTTGACAGCAAACAAACTCAAGAACTCAAGAAGGGCTGTTGAGTTAAGAAACATAGTCAGAAGCAGAGTCAATTACCTCCCTCATGGTTGGAGCTGGTGGCTAGTGACTGTATACAGGATAAGATATTATTATAAAAATATACTAAAATGGTTCTGTATTTCTTGGGATCCCTGTGGAGGCATGACCATGCTGGCACAGGAAGCCCAAACAAATTACTTGCACAGTAAGCAATAAATGAAATATTTAATAATGATGACCTTTGACAAACTTTGTTGTTTTGGAATTTTGCAGACGATGAAAGAGCAGAATGAATATTTTAGGCATATAACTCTCCAGTGCCACCCTAAAAGAACAACATGGCTGTCAACATACTATAACAAGACAGTTATTTTAGGCATGTAACTCTCCAGTGCCACCCTAAAAGAACAACATGGCTGTCAACATACTATAACAAGACAGTTATTTTAGGCATGTAACTCTCCAGTGCCACCCTAAAAGAACAACATGGCTGTCAACATACTACAACAAGACAGTCATTGTCTTACACAATCAGTGTGTACAACTGCATTCACTTTTGATAGAGCAATGATGCTGTAAACAAGATGCGGTATTAAAACAAGAAGAGCTGGTGGCGGGAACATGTACTTGTAAAGCACATCACATCATCACATATTCATATCATTGGAGTATGTGCTATATAAATCCAATAGAGTACCAAAGTGATGACGTCATAAAATATAATTTTCGCTTTATCAACTTCCTTTCCCCAACATTACGAACCAAGCCAAAATAATATTACAGTAATTTGTGGGGGGAAATTATATATTCAACTGGCCATATCTCAGCCACTATTTAACCAATTTCAAATTTGGCATGTAAGCTTCTTTATTGATGTTCTTTCGAAAATTGGGGATCGGAAGTTGATAAAGCGAAAATTATATTTTTTGTGACGTCACACTTCAGTACTCTATTATTATTACTTATATTACAAAATTACTCTAAAATCTAGAATCTTCTTGCCTGCATGCAACTATGTAGTGTTAATACCTGTGCATGTGTTCTATTATACTACTCAATAAGTAAAACCCTTCATGGTCATTAGACTTTGATGCTATGAGCTTTTGAAATACACCAAGAATGGCATCCTATCAATGAAAAACACAATGTATCAATAATATAATACAGATCATTACTGAGATATTACAAAAACATTAAAAAAAACTTTTGTTTGTTTTGTATTTTTTAATGGTTTTATATTACAAATCGTAAAGTGTTTGCTTGCATGTGTTAGCCATTCACAGAGATTTGATTTCTTTTTGTAACACTATGATCAAGTAAATGTATGTAAGTTACCAAGTTGTTATTTGCTATGATGAGTTGACTGCCTTTCTGGATGTAAGCCTGCAAAAGTCTAACCAATGGTGGAATATTTCCTGGAAAATAAATCAACAGCTGTTAAAAGTGATCCCTTGGAAACTACTCAGTGGGGATGGGTGTGTGTGGGGGGGGGGGGGGGGGGGGGGGGGGGGATGGGGGAGAGGAGAAAAGCACAGCTGTCTTTCCTTCCTCTGTTTCTTCTCAAGCCCACTTCCCCCACTCATAGTATCCCCTTGGTACAAGTTTCTGTGGATGTTAAAAGTGGTACACAACATAAGTCCACTGTCACAAGCTAACAACTGACTGACTGATTGATTGATTAATATTGATCCATCAGTCAGTTGGTCAAGAATCTTACCAACTCGTTCCCACAGTAGAGGGGTAAGTAATGAAGGGAATAGCTCCATGTAAGCTTGAGGGATATCATCTACTCTGACCTCCAACAGAAGGGACAATACTTGGAAAACATATGGCAGGAATTCTATAAAAATTAATGTAAATACATCAAAATAATTATAATAATAATAATAATAATTATTATTATTATCAAATTAGTACATTATGTACAACACATTATTGTCACAATAAACCAGCGAAAGCTACTCTGAACAATGCACTGGCAATACTAAAGCTTATGCTTTGCCTACATGCAAATAAGGTATATCTATCTACCTGTGACATCATGTGTGAGAATTTGGTGGAAAATCGGAAAAAGGGAGTTCTCAAACTTTGCAACTAGTCCTGGATTTGATTTGCATGTATTTCTGTGTAAAACAAGCAATAATAATAATTGTTAGGAAAGCACTAGGGGAGGGGTGTGGATTGTGATATTGAACCTACCTCAATATGCTAGGGGAGGGGTGCATTGTGGATTACCTCAATATGATATTGATTGTGATATACCTACAAATATGCTAAGGGAGGGGGGTGCATTGTGATATTGAACCTACCTCAATATGCTAAGGGAGGGGTGTGGATTGTGATATTGAACCTACCCCATTATGCTAGGGGAGGGGTGGGTGGTGCATTGTGATATTGAACCTACCTCAATATGCTAGGGGAGGGGTTTGGATTGTGATATTGAACCTACCTCAATATGCAACAGATACTTTCAAAACAAAATAGTGATTAAAGTGAGGTTTGTGCACTGTGGATTGCACCTACTGCAAGACAATGAATCAAACATATCACACAATAGACCTTTACAAAATAATAAAGTCCTATTTACTAGACAACATGACAACCAAGTCTAACTCCTATTGTAGACAACATGACAACCAAGTCTAACTCCTATTGTAGACAACATGACAACCAAGTCTAACTCCTATTGTAGACAACATGACAACCAAGTCTAACTCCTATTGTAGACAACATGACAACCAAGTCTAACTCCTATTGTAGACAACATGCTCCTGTTCTTTCTTGACAATGCAGGAACAAATACAGTAATGTTGAAATACTTTGGACATAGATGTAGTGGTTGAGAATGTAAGGTTTCATGACTTTACCTTTGCTACTGCAGTTAGTTTATCAGTTAGTTTTGCCAGTACATGATCCAAGTCGGACGTCACTAACTCTTGCAGGAGTGACAACGTCCTCATTATTGCTATAATCAAAGTAATAATATAATCTTTTAACCCAGTTCAGTAGATAATAAAGTTGTATACAATGCAAGGTAAGATGCACTTGTATACAATAGTACAAAGGCAAAGTAGCCACCTGTCAAGACCAAGTAGCCACCTGTCAAGACCAAGTAACCACCTGTCAAGACCAAGTAACCACCTGTCAAGACAAAGTAACCACCTGTCAAGACAAAGTAACCACCTGTCAAGACAAAGTAGCCACCTGTCAAGACAAAGTAGCCACCTGTCAAGACAAAGTAGCCACCTGTCAAGACAAAGTAGCCACCTGTCAAGACAAAGTAGCCACCTGTCAAGACAAAGTAGCCACCTGTCAAGACAAAGTAACCCACCTGTCAAGACAAAGTAGCCACCCACCTGTCAAGACAAAGTAGCCACCTGTCAAGACAAAGTAACCACCTGTCAAGACAAAGTAGCCGCCTGTCAAGACAAAGTAGCCACCTGTCAAGACAAAGTAGCCACCTGTCAAGACAAAGTAGCCACCTGTCAAGACAAAGTAGCCACCTGTCAAGACAAAGTAGCCACCTGTTAAGACAAAGTAGCCACCTCTCAAGAAAAAGTAGCCGCCTGTCAAGACAAAGTGGCCACCTGTCAAGAAAAAGTAGCCGCCTGTCAAGACAAAGTGGCCACCTGTCAAGAAAAAGTAGCCGCCTGTCCTGCCTTTGTGGAAGGTGTTACTTCTACAAAAAGTCCTCATTATTGTAGCTTTATTTGAGTTTCTTCTGGAGCAGAAATATTCATTTTCTATACAATACATAGTTACATAATTCTAGGTAGCTTAAATGTTAACCTTTCATCACATATTCATTTTCTTCAGATCCATGCAGAGACAGAACATCAAAGAGACTTATAATCAAGGTTGTGCTTATTGGGCTCACTTCTTCTTTGCTTATTCTAAATCAAACAATGAAAACTGTGAGAAAACTGTGAGTAACGTCTGCCATATCAGACTCATTCGCAGTTGATTCATTCATTGCTCCTCTTTCTCATACTTAACTAGGAATTGAACTGAATTGAACCTAGCATTAGTATTATTAGTAGTCTTTATATTAGTAGTAATTAGTAAACTGTATTATTAGTAAATAGTATTATTAGTATATACAGCAATATGCAGAAATTCTGATCCTTTTGACTAAAATACACATATATCAAAGACCTACTTAAAATCATGGGATAGCTTCCATGATATATTTTTTTCATAAAGCCTCGCTGGCAGACAACTAGAAAAAAATATCAGCGTAGCCATCCCATAATTTTAAGTAGATTTTTGATATATATGTATTTTAGTCAAAAGGATCAGAATTTCTGCATATTGCTGTAGTATTATTAGTATTATTATCACTAATATTAGTAGTAGTATAATGATAAATTATACAATGGATAAAATAAATGATGTATAGATCGTCAGAAGACAAGACGATTACTTACGGAGCTCCACCACAAGGATTTTTGAGTGTGAAAAGTCTTTCTAAGCAGTGTGCTGCATAGGTGTGAACTACCATACTCACTGCCTTCAAGTGATTTATAAGTACAGGGATCACACCTATCAGGGCCTCCCTTGACAGCTGCTCATCAAAATAATAAGTAAGTGATTTATAAGTACAGGGATCACACCTAGCAGGGCCTCCCTTGACAGCTGCTCATCAAAATAATAAGTAAGTGATTTATAAATACAGGGATCACACCTAGCAGGGCCTCCCTTGACAGCTGCTCATCAAAATAATAAGTAAGTGATTTATAAATACAGGGATCACACCTAACAGGGCCTCCCTTGACAGCTGCTCATCAAAATAATAAGTAAGTGATTTATAAATACAGGGATCACACCTAACAGGGCCTCCCTTGACAGCTGCTCATCAAAATAATAAGTAAGTGATTTATAAGTACAGGGATCACACCTAGCAGGGCCTCCCTTGACAGCTGCTCATCAAAATAATAAGTAAGTGATTTATAAGTACAGGGATCACACCTAGCAGGGCCTCCCTTGACAGCTGCTCATCAAAATAATAAGTAAGTGATTTATAAGTACAGGGATCACACCTAACAGGGCCTCCCTTGACAGCTGCTCATCAAAATAATAAGTAAGTGATTTATAAGTACAGGGATCACACCTATCAGGGCCTCCCTTGACAGCTGCTCATCAAAATAATAAGTAAGTGATAAGTGATATAAAATGACATCAATTACAACATGAATGATACTATATTTTGAAGGAGTCAGCATATGAAGTGATGTTGCTGATTTAATATTGAATGTGGCTACATGTAATTTAAGCAAAATTAAACTCAAGCCAATTGTTGCTGTCGCCAGCAGTTTGCAATATGTAGGTGAAAATAATGATGCTGATGACAATAGCATTGGTAATCATACGGGTTGTATCAATGATGATGATGATGATGATGATGATGATGACGATGGTGGTGGTGTTGGTGGTGGTAATAATGTAGGTGAAAATGATGACAATGGTAATCATACTGGTTGTACCGATGATGATGATGATGATGATGATGATGATGATGATGACGATGGTAATCATAGTGGTTGTAACTCACCATGCTTCTGAAGGTTATGACATATTTGTATCATATCAGCTTTCAATATGATGATGATGATCCATGAAAACAATGATGAAACAATATTAAGTGGTGGTCATTACCTTTGAAGGTGATAATGATGACAATGGTAATCATACTGTTGTACAAGATGATGAAGGATATACTTTGATGATGATGTCTCCCAGGTCAAAGATGTCGCTGGCTGATGTAGTACCATGCTGGTGGTATACAATAATACATGATGATGATAATAATACAGAGGGAGTTAAGGTTGGGTGGTCGGTATGATGGATGGGGAGGATGATGATGATGAAGGAAGGAAGGAAGGGAGAAAGGGATTAATGTAGGTGATAATGATGATGATGGTAATACAGAGGGAGTTAAGGATGATGTGATGATGTATGGATGGATGGGGAGGGAAAGATGATGAAGGAAGGAAGGAAGGGAGGTATTAATGTAGGTGAAAATGAAGGAAATAAATGATGATGAGTAATACCAGAGGGAGTTAAGACATATTTGGGTAGAATCAGTATGGATGGATGGGGAGGGAAAAATGGAAGGAAGGATTAGGTAAGGATTCAGGGAGAAAGGAAGGAAATAAATGATGATGATGAGTAATACAGAGGGAGTTAAGGCTGGGTGGTCGGTATGGAAGGATGGGGAGGCAAAGATGGATGGATGGGTGGGGAGGGAAAGATGATGAAGGAAGGAAGGAAGGGAAAAGATGGAAGGGAGAAAGGAAGGAAAAGGAAGGAAATAAATGATGATGAGTAATACAGAGGGAGTTAAGGTTGGGTGGTCGGTATGGATGGGTGGGGAGGCAAAGATGGAAGGAAGGAAGGAAGGAAGGGAGGGAGAAAGGAAGGAAATAAATGATGATGAGTAATACAGAGGGAGTTAAGGTTGGGTGGTCGGTATGGATGGGTGGGGAGGGAAAAGATGGAAGGAAGGAAGGAAGGGAGAAAGGAAGGAAGAAAGGAAGGAAATAAATGATGATGAGTAATACAGAGGGAGTTAAGGTTGGGTGGTCGGTATGGATGGGTGGGGAGGGAAAGATGGAAGGAAGGAAGGAAGGAAGGAAGGGAGAAAGGAAGGAAATAAATGATGATGAGTAATACAGAGGGAGTTAAGGTTGGGTGGTCGGTATGGATGGGTGGGGAGGCAAAGATGGAAGGAAGGAAGGAAGGAAGGGGGAGAAGGAAGGAAATAAATGATGATGAGTAATACAGAGGGAGTTAAGGTTGGGTGGTCGGTATGGATGGGTGGGGAGGGAAAGATGGAAGGAAGGAAGGAAGGAAGGAAGGGAGAAAGGAAGGAAATACATGATGATGAGTAATACAGAGGGAGTTAAGGTTGGGTGGTCGTCGGTATGGATGGATGGGGGCAAAGGCAAAGAAGGAAGGAAGGAAGGAAGGATGAGAGAAAAGGAAAAATCGAAATAAAAATGATGATGAGTAATACAGAGGGAGTTAAGGTTGGGTGGTCGGTATGGATGGATGGGGAGGCAAAGATGGAAGGAAGGAAGGAAGGGAGAAAGAGAGAAAGGAAGGAAATAAATGATGATGAGTAATACAGAGGGAGTTAAGGTTGGGTGGTCGGTATGGATGGATGGGGAGGCAAAGATGGAAGGAAGGAAGGAAGGGAGAAAGAGAGAAAGGAAGGAAATAAATGATGATGAGTAATACAGAGGGAGTTAAGGTTGGGTGGTCGGTATGGATGGGTGGGGAGGCAAAGATGGAAGGAAGGGAGAAAGGGAGAAAGGAAGGAAATAGTAGCGAGAGATTAAGGAGAGAAGGAAAGAGGAAGGAAAGAAGGGAATGGAGGAAGGGGATGGATAAAAGGCATGAAGGACAAGGAGGTGAAAAGAAGAAAGGAACAAGGAACAAGGGAAGGAGATGAGAAGAAGAAAAGTGGAATGAGAGATAGCTAACAAGGTATGTACATGTACCTTTGCAGTCTGCTTTTTAGAGGCCAAAGAAGTGACCAGAAATATAGCTGCATCCTTGGACTTCCAGTTCTTTTCCTTGCTTACCTTATATTGCTAACCAAACAATAATATAACTGGTATTAACTCTCTTATATTGCTAACCAAACAATAATATAACTGGTATTAACTCTCTTATATTGCTAACCAAACAATAATTTAGCTGGTATTAACTCTCTTATATTGCTAACCAAACAATAAAATAGCTGGTATTAAGTCCATGTTATTAATGTTTAGAGCCCCTAACAAGAGCCTATCTGCACAGGAAGGACAAAACTCACGTCTAGTAACACCATGACATAATGATGAAATATTGCTGTCACATGTTGTTCATGGTACTTTGAGAGTCCTCGCACCAGATCACATGCTGCTCGTCTTCTTGTGTCCACATCTGAAATACAACATGTTACCATGATGATCCTTGACAAGAAGTGTGTATCAATGTTATGTACCTGATCCCTCAATGTCTCACTGTGTGTATCAATGTCATACCTGATCCCTCAATGTCTCACTGTGTGTATCAATGTCATACCTGATCCCTCAATGTCTCACTGTGTGTATCAATGTCATACCTGATCCCTCAATGTCTCACTGTGTGTATCAATGTCATACCTGATCCCTCAATGTCTCACTGTGTGTATCAATGTCATACCTGATCCCTCAATGTCTCACTGTGTGTATCAATGTCATACCTGATCCCTCAATGTCTCACTGTGTGTATCAATGTCATACCTGATCCCTCAATGTCTCACTGTGTGTATCAATGTCATACCTGATCCCTCAATGTCTCACTGTGTGTATCAATGTCATACCTGATCCCTCAATGTCTCACTGTGTGTATCAATGTCATACCTGATCCCTCAATGTCTCACTGTGTGTATCAATGTCATACCTGATCCCTCAATGTCTCACTGTGTGTATCAATGTCATACCTGATCCCTCAATGTCTCACTGTGTGTATCAATGTCATACCTGATCCCTCAATGTCTCGTCTGATGTATTCCTCAGGATTATCCTCAAAAATTTCCTCATCTTCATCTTCATAAAAAAGGACACAAAAAACAAATTATTTTTGAAACTCCCACATTGTTGTCTCATTAGAAATAAGAGATTCCATCCATTCTCCTTTATGGCATGGGATGGATGGCATGGATGGCATGGGATGGATGGCATGGGATGGATGGCATGGGATGGATGGCATGGGATGGATGGCATGGCATGGATGGCATGGGATGGATGGCATGGGATGGATGGCATGGGATGGATGGCATGGATGGCATGGGATGGATGGCATGGATGGCATGGGATGGATGGCATGGATGGCATGGGATGGATGGCATGGGATGATGGGATGGATGGCATGGGATGGATGGCATGGGATGGATGGCATGGGATGGATGGCATGGATGGATGGCATGGATGGCATGGATGGATGGGGGCATGGATGGCATGGGATGGGCATGGGATGGATGGCATGGATGGGCATGGGATGGATGGCATGGATGGCATGGGATGGATGGCATGGGATGGATGGCATGGGATGGATGGCATGGGATGGATGGCATGGGATGGATGGCATGGGATGGATGGCATGGGATGGATGACATTATTAACAGCATAGATCAACACAGTGTAAAGTAACTTGTTCACACATGTACTGACTTACCTCTGAATTCCATGTTTGGTACAATAACTTTCTCACAGATACTTTGAAGAGTATTCTGGGCTTCAAATAAGTGCTTGTAGTTGGGCCGCTGTGAGACTGATGCTAGAAACTGGATGGCATTGCTGACAAGCTGGTGAAAACAAACAATAATACTGACAATAGGGTCAGCACACAATAATATTGACAATAGGGTCAGCACACAATAATATTGACAATAGGGTCAGCACACAATAATATTGACAATAGGGTCAGCACACAATAATATTGACAATAGGGTCAGCACACAATAATACTGACAATAGGGTCAGCACACAATAATATTGACAATAGGGTCAGCACACAATAATATTGACAATAGGGTCAGCACACAATAATATTGACAATAGGGTCAGCACACAATAATATTGACAATAGGGTCAGCACACAATAATATTGACAATAGGGTCAGCACACAATAATATTGACAATAGGGTCAGCACACAATAATATTGACAATAGGGTCAGCACACAATAATATTGACAATAGGGTCAGCACACACATAATATTGACAATAGGGTCAGCACACAATAATATTGACAATAGGGTCAGCACACAATAATAATATTGACAATAGGGTCAGCACACAATAATACTGACAATAGGGTCAGCACACAATAATATTGACAATAGGGTCAGCACACAATAATATTGACAATAGGGTCAGCACACAATAATATTGACAATAGGGTCAGCACACAATAATACTGACAATAGGGTCAGCACACAATAATACTGACAATAGGGTCAGCACACAATAATATTGACAATAGGGTCAGCACACAATAATACTGACAATAGGGTCAGCACACAATAATATGACAATAGGGTCAGCACACAATAATATTGACAATAGGGTCAGCACACAATAATATTGACAATAGGGTCAGCACACAATAATATTGACAATAGGGTCAGCACACAATAATATTGACAATAGGGTCAGCACACAATAATATTGACAATAGGGTCAGCACACAATAATATTGACAATAGGGTCAGCACACAATAATATTGACAATAGGGTCAGCACACAATAATATTGACAATAGGGTCAGCACACAATAATATTGACAATAGGGTCAGCACACAATAATATTGACAATAGGGTCAGCACACAATAATATTGACAATAGGGTCAGCACACAATAATATTGACAATAGGGTCAGCACACAATAATACTGACAATAGGGTCAGCACACAATAATATTGACAATAGGGTCAGCACACAATAATATTGACAATAGGGTCAGCACACAATAATATTGACAATAGGGTGACACAATAATATTGACAATAGGGTCAGCACACAATAATACTGACAATAGGGTCAGCACACAATAATATTGACAATAGGGTCAGCACACAATAATATTGACAATAGGGTCAGCACACAATAATATTGACAATAGGGTCAGCACACAATAATATTGACAATAGGGTCAGCACAAGTAATATTGATGATGATGATGATTGTTGCACAAGTTATGATGATGATGATTGATGATGATGATTGTTGCACAAGTTATGATGATGATGATTGTTGTACAAGTTATGATGATGATGATTGTTGTACAAGTTATGATGATGATGATTGTTGCACAAGTTATGATGATGATGATTGTTGTACAAGTTATGATGATGATGATTGTTGCACAAGTTATGATGATGATGATTGTTGTACAAGTTATGATGATGATGATGTTGCACAAGTTATGATGATGATGATTGATGCACAAGTTATGATGATGATGATTGTTGTACAAGTTATGATGATGATGATTGTTGCACAAGTTATGATGATGATGATGATTGTTGTACACAAGTTATGATGATGATGATTGTTGCACAAGTTATGATGATGATGATTGTTGCACAAGTTATGATGATGATGATTGTTGCACAAGTTATGATGATGATGATGATGTTGTACAAGTTATGATGATGATGATTGTTGTACAAGTTATGATGATGATGATTGTTGCACAAGTTATGATGATGATGATTGTTGTACAAGTTATGATGATGATGATTGTTGTGATGACACAAGTTATGATGATGATGATTGTTGCACAAGTTATGATGATGATGATTGTTGTACAAGTTATGATGATGATGATGATTGTTGTTGTACAAGTTATGATGATGATTGTTGTACAAGTTATGATGATGATGATTGTTGTACAAGTTATGATGATGATGATTGTTGTACAAGTTATGATGATGATGATTGTTGTACAAGTTATGATGATGATTGTTGCACAAGTTATGATGATGATGATTGTTGTACAAGTTATGATGATGATTGTTGTACAAGTTATGATGATGATGATTGTTGCACAAGTTATGATGATGATGATTGTTGTTGTTGCACAAGTTATGATGATGATGATTGTTGTACAAGTTATGATGATGATGATTGTTGTACAAGTTATGATGATGATGATTGTTGTACAAGTTATGATGATGATGATTGTTGCACAAGTTATGATGATGATTGTTGCACAAGTTATGATGATGATGATTGTTGTACAAGTTATGATGATGATGATGATAGTTGTACAAGTTATGATGATGATGATTGTTGCACAAATTATGATGATGATGATTGTTGTACAAGTTATGATGATGATGATTGTTTTACAAGTTATGATGATGATGACTGTTGCACAAGTTTTTGTTTCATTTTGTTGTTGGTATCATTGCTGCTGCAAGTAGTTAAGCATCAACGTTTTGAGCAATCATAAACACTCTTCTTGCAAAACAACTCAATAAACTGACAGTCAATTATCATTCTCTGTATACATATGTCCAAAAATTGAAATTCACAAATATACTAATTTGATCGTTGTTTGATGATGTAAAATGAGAGATATAGCTGAAACAATATCTCAGTCAATACCTTTAATTCATATCTCAGTTATCGTTATTCAATCCAAAGATATGAATTTGTGAAAGTTGAAATTTCTGCCAAAACTCAATATACTGACAGTCAATTCATGTTCTCTGTATACATCTGTCTTACTCTCTCTAAGACAATTAAGCAGGACAACAAAAGCTGATACCAAGCATGTCTGGCTTAGAGAGGGATGACTGTACATAATTATATAACTTTACCAAATCATGTTTTATATTTGAACCAGTGTTCAAGAGCAAACTCCAAATGGCTGTAACAAACTCTGGTAGGTATTTCTGAAAATTGAAGAAAACGTGAGGTTAAAATGAGCAAAAAGAACATTTAAATATGAAACAGTATTTTTTTCGGGGGAAAACAGGTGACAGCAATCTGTGGGGCTCTCTGGACAATGCTAATTATATCATTTTAGATTCTCAACACAATTATAAGAAGAAGAAGAAGAATAGAAGAAGAAGAAGAAGACTAATAAGACTAATTTATTAATTTCTATTGCACACTTTTCATTTAACAAATTGACATCACTTTTTTATGCGTCTGTCCTCTTATTGACAATACATTTTGTCATAACATTGTCAAAGTAGTATGGATCCACAAGGCGATAGCCTACTTTGACAATGTTATGACAAAATTTATCGCCAAAGTCAATAAGAGGACAGATGCATATAAAAGTGATGTCAATTTTTTTTACAATAACAAAAATTATTCAAACATGTTTACACACCATCTTGTATTTGTCGATCTTACGAATTTCTTGACTATTTCGTGCAGTTCGTCATCATTCAGTGTCGCAAAGCAAATGCTATTTACTTTCTGTTCGGACTGAACTTCCTCCAGAGACAAGCATAGTTTGTCATCGGAAATTTCCTCAAGAAAGTCAACTTGGAACGAAGGACAATCGTCCATTGATGGAATTTTTCTCCATCGATCTTCAGCTTTGTACGCGCCATTTAATTTTGGTTTTATCTGTCTGTCCTTTTATTGATGATGAAAATTAACCAATCAGCGCGCGAGAAATTTGTAAGTTGTTGTTAAAAAAAATGATCAAGTGCGCATTATAATACTACTCTCAAGGACCCTTACACTATATACGAATAACTGTGCGCCATCAACCAATGACCATTATCATCATGATTATGAAAGAAACAAGATCAGTAGAAATTACCTCAAATTCTTCGTCATATTTCTGGGCATAAAGTCCCACGTTATCACATATTTGTGACTTGACAAGTTCCAGTAGGCTGGCCTCTTCATTCTCCTATCAAAATGTTTAGTGTTAATAGACTGTAACTGAAAAACCATGCCACATGACACAAACTTGTTCAGAAATAGAAAACATCATCATCACTGCACATCACATCATCATCACTGCACAACATCACTGAACATCATCATCACTGCACATCATGGTCACTGCACATCATGGTCACTGTACATCATCATCACTGCACATCATGGTCACTGTACATCATGGTCACTGCACATCATGGTCACTGCACATCATCATCACTGCACATCATCATCACTGCACATCATCATCACTGCACATCATGGTCACTGCACATCATGGTCACTGCACATCATCATCACTGCACATCATCATCACTGCACATCATCATCACTGCACATCATCATCACTGCACATCATCATCACTGCACATCATCATCACTGCACATCATCATCACTGCACATCATGGTCACTGCACATCATGGTCACTGCACATCATCATCACTGCACATCATGGTCACTGTACATCATCATCACTGCACATCATGGTCACTGCACATCATCATCACTGCACATCATGGTCACTGCACATCATCATCACTGCACATCATGGTCATGCACATCATGGTCACTGCACATCATCATCACTGCACATCATGGTCACTGCACATCATGGTCACTGCACATCATGGTCACTGCACATCATCATCACTGCACATCATGGTCACTGCACATCATGGTCACTGCACATCATCATCACTGCACATCATCATCACTGCACATCATGATCACTGCACATCATGATCACTGCACATCATGATCACTGCACATCATGATCACTGCACATCACTGCATCATGGTCACTGCACATCATGATCACTGCACATCATGATCACTGCACATCATCATCACTGCACATCATCATCACTGCACATCATGGTCACTGCACATCATCATCACTGCACATCATCATCACTGCACATCATCACATCACATCATGGTCACTGCACATCATCACACTGCACATCATCATCACATCATCACTGCACATCATGCACATCATCATCACTGCACATCATGGTCACTGCACATCATCATCACTGCACATCATGGTCACTGCACATCATCATCACTGCACATCATCATCACTGCACATCATGGTCACTGCACATCATGGTCACTGCACATCATGGTCACTGCACATCATCATCACTGCACATCATGGTCACATCATCATCATCACTGCACATCATGGTCACTGCACATCATGGTCACTGCACATCATGGTCACTGCACATCATGGTCACTGCACATCATGGTCACTGCACATCATGGTCACTGCACATCATCATCACTGCACATCATCATCACTGCACATCATCATCACTGCACATCATGGTCACTGCACATCATGGTCACTGCACATCATCATCACTGCATCATGGTCACTGCACATCATGGTCACTGCACATCATGGTCACTGCACATCATCATCACTGCACATCATGATCACTGCACATCATGGTCACTGCACATCATGGTCACTGCACATCATGATCACTGCACATCATGATCACTGCACATCATGATCACTGCACATCATGATCACTGCACATCATGGTCACTGCACATCATCATCACTGCACATCATCATCACTGCACATCATCATCACTGCACATCATCATCATCACTGCACATCATCATCACTGCACATCATCATCACTGCACATCACATCATGCACATCATCACACTGCACATCATCATCACTGCACATCATGGTCACTGCACATCATCATCACTGCACATCATCACTGCACATCATCACTGCACATCATCATCACTGCACACCATGGTCACTGCACATCATGGTCACTGCACATCATCATCACTGCACATCATGGTCACTGCACATCATCATCACTGCACATCATCATCACTGCACATCATGGTCACTGCACATCATCATCACTGCACATTATCATCACTGCACATCATCATCACTGCACATCATGGTCACTGCACATCATGGTCACTGCACATCGTCATCACTGCACAATATCATCACTGCACATCATGGTCACTGTACATCATGGTCACTGCACATCATGGCTATGGAACAACCGTGCCATGTAGGTGAATGATGGACTTACTTCAGTATCAAGTATTTTGTTATCTAGTGACAATAAAATGAGAAAATTTTTCATCCAAAGTTCCATGTTGTCTTCGAAGTGCTCTGGGAGATCCTGAAAAATTGACCAAAATACTGATTAATAGCATTCAATGTAGTAAGAGTTTCCTATTCACTGCTTTTGACATGTAGTTAATAACTACCAGGTTAATAACTACCAGGTTAATAACTGACCCTCAGTTATTAACCTGGAAGATTTTAGCCTGTCGTCATTACACTGGATGGTGACAGCAGCTCATGATATTCTAACCTAGTAATGAGAAAACAAACCTGAAAGTTGAGGCTATAGAACAACTTGCAAATAAGAAGGATTGAGCTAAATATGATCTGCAAACTGTTCTTGTCTTGACTGCATTTATTAGCCTCCTCCAAGATAGCCTGTAGTAACATATTATACAAGTTATAGTTGAAGTCTTGGTACTGTAGATAGCCTGTAGTAACATATTATACAAGTTAGCTAAGTCTTGGTACTGTAGATAGCCTGTAGTAACATATTATACATTAGCTAAGTCAAGTTAGCTTAGTCTAAGTGTAGATAGCCTGTAGTACTGTATATAGCTTAGTCTTGTACTGTAGATAGCCTGTAGTAACATATTATACAAGTTAGCTTAGTCTTGGTACTGTAGATAGCCTGTAGTAACATATTATACAAGTTAGCTTAGTCTTGGTACTGTAGATAGCCTGTAGTAACATATTATACAAGTTATAGTTGAAGTCTTGGTACTGTAGATAGCCTGTAGTAACATATTATACAAGTTATAGTTGAAGTCTTGGTACTGTAGATAGCCTGTAGTAACATATTATACAAGTTATAGTTGAAGTCTTGGTACTGTAGATAGCCTGTAGTAACATATTATACAAGTTATAGTTGAAGTCTTGGCACTGTAGATAGCCTGTAGTAACATATTATACAAGTTATAGTTGAAGTCTTAGCACTGTTACAAGTACATACTTTAAATAAGTTAGTCAGAGGTTCTGCAAATTTATCCAACACAAATTTTATCTCTGCCCATAGCTCCTGGGATTTGAACTCATGTCGATACCTGCCAAGTAACAATATTATTTATTCATACAGTCAAAGCTTTATAATGATTGTTTTCTTGTATAATTTGCTCACTTGTAATAAATTTATTATAGGATTTGGCGAGTAAATGAGGGAGGATGGCTGCACACTTACCTCTTAAACAAAGAATGTGCAGTCACCAATACCCCGTTTATAATGTGAAAATCACCACTTTGAAGTCTGTTTACCATATCCTAAAACAATATTATATGTTATACAACAATGAACTTAACTTCTTCTTTTTTTTTTCTTTTAAATTTTTTTTTTATAACAAACTTTATTATACATTACAAATATTATTCTAGATTTACAACTTAACTTACAAAACCCAATATTGCAGTCATTTTAAACCTAGTTTTAAGTTCATTTGTGTGTACTCACCGGCAATAGGCTCTCCCAGTTCTTAGGGAAATCCTCATGACCAATGAAACTAATTGCATCACTCAACTAAAAGTAATAAAGAAATCACACAATATTACATAACAACTAGACGCTCATTGAGAGTTCACTCGGCGGATGACTGGGATGATCAGCCGGAACTGTGACTAGCGAAGCGCTGAGTGAGAGAATATAGAACTTGACGTTCTATCAGTGTACATGAATTCAGGGCTCTTGATAAAGCTAAGCCTATTTTAATACTAATGTGAAACCTAAAAACTTATTTGTATCGTCATACAGAAGTAGTTTTCGCCTATTTATATTTGCACAATTAAAAACAGAATTTCCTGTCAACAAAACCAGCTCAGAATGGGTATAAACAACAAGGTTTTAAAAAAGAGTGCTAGTAAAATCGTAAGTAATATTCTTAGATTTTAGGCATGACTATAGACTTGCAGCCTGACTAAAACAGTGAAAGTATGGGATAAAGATGAAGCGAGACTCTTGGCTGCTCAGCCATGAACATCTGAGAGAAAACACTCAAGACAGAACAAAATTGTAAGGCCAGAACTCAGAAGTAAACACTTCAAAGACAGTACTATTTGTTGAAATATCGTATACAAAGTACTTTGAGCTCTTGTTTGACCATATACCATGAAACTATAATCATTCTCGGTAACCCAGAGTAAGCAAGTGTGTTTACACCCAATACCCATTTTAAGACTTGGCATCTTGCCACAGGCAGTCCCAATAATGAAACACTGTGCCAGAGTCAGACATAGAAAATTCCGCCCACTTCAACAACCAATCAGAGAACGTGTGGTTTCTTTGGATATCGGACCAGAAAAAAACTTAATATATTTTATATTAGTATACATGAACTATTGTTACTTTACCTGTTTTTGTAATTTTTCTGGACTTTTTAACATCAAATCAACAATTTGTGTCTTCACTGTCAACAGTTTGAAAGTAAGTACAATTAGTGATTCACAACTACAGACACGTTGTTAAATAATCATTTTGTTAATTCCAGTGGATATACAAAGAATGAAGTACTGACTAGTGAGAGCTCAGCTTATTGTTCAACCAAACTGTGTAGATAAGTGCCATAAGAATATACAACTATTCATACAAAGATTCCTACCTGCTGCTCTGTCTGCTTCATTGATCTTATTTGGTTCACCCTCAATCTAATGTCAGAAAACAACAAGTGTGTAATCTGTAAATAGTTAGTTCAATCCATTGTTCTAAACAAAGCCCAGGCTAGCCAAACCAATGATGACTTTGGGCACAATTTCCTGCATGTTTTCAATGTACAGTCATATCTCTCTATAAACTAGGTAGACACCTCTGTCAGGTCCCTGCTGGCTTATTAATCTCTACAATCTCTCTATGGGGTGGGTGTGCCTGGGGTACCGCCATAATGTAGGATGGGGTGGGTGTGCCTGGGATACCACCATAATGTAGGATGGGGTGGGTGTGCCTGGGGTACCACCATAATGTAGGATGGGGTGGGTGTGCCTGGGGTACCGCCATAATGTAGGATGGGGTGGGTGTGCCTGGGGTACCACCATAATGTAGGATGGGGTGGGTGTGCCTGGGGTACCACCATAATGTAGGATGGGGTGGGTGTGCCTGGGGTACCACCATAATGTAGGATGGGGTGGGTGTGCCTGGGGTACCGCCATAATGTAGGATGGGGTGGGTGTGCCTGGGGTACCACCATAATGTAGGATGGGGTGGGTGTGCCTGGGGTACCACCATAATGTAGGATGGGGTGGGTGTGCCTGGGGTACCGCCATAATGTAGGATGGGGTGGGTGTGCCTGGGGTACCGCCATAATGTAGGATGGGGTGGGTGTGCCTGGGGTACCACCATAATATTACTATGGGGGTGGATGTGCCTGGGGTACCAACCATAATGTGTACTTACTATTGTCAGGTAGCATGTACCCATACCATTATTTTATATATGGCAGAACCCAGGCCAGTATGTGTACTTACTATTGTCAGGTAGCATGTACCCATACCATTATGTTATATATAGCAGTACCCAGGCCAGTATGTGTACTTACTATTGTCAGGTAGCATGTACCCATACCATTATTTTATATATGGCAGTACCCAGGCCAGTATGTGTACTTACTATTGTCAGGTAGCATGTAACCATACCTTTATTTTATATATGGCAGTACCCAGGCCAGTATGTGTACTTACTATTGTCAGGTAGCATGTACCCATACCATTATGTTATATATGGCAGTACCCAGGTCAGTATGTGTACTTACTATTGTCAGGTAGCATGTACCCATACCATTATGTTATATATGGCAGTACCCAGGCCAGTATGTGTACTTACTATTGTCAGGTAGCATGTACCCATACCATTATTTTATATATGGCAGTACCCAGGCCAGTATGTGTACTTACTATTGTCAGATAGCATGTACCCATACCATTATTTTATATATGGCAGTACCCAGGTCAGTATGTGTACTTACTATTCTCCAGTTCCTTTTCACCAAGTTCTTAAATGTCACTGTAGCAGACACTCGTATGTTCACGTCAACTTGATCAGAATCTGCTATTTTCATCAACAGGATACTATAGTTGGGGGTCCCTTCAACTGACTCCAAATTCTTCTCAGCTATTAAAGCAATTAATAAAAACAGTCAGTTCTCTCATGGTAGTAAGTCTATACTGGTACAATCAGTGCACTCATAGTTTACCCGGTAGTTTAGGTATTAAATGGCCAGGAGGCCATTTTGAAAATGTACAAATACTGAAATAATCTAACATTGTTCAAAAGACAAAAGTTGATCTAATCGTAAAACTTTGTACAATGTCATATTGAAAACACTTGCACCGAGTTTGTGCCAAATTGTTTTTGAAAACACAAGAGAATTGATGTTCAAGTAAGCTGTTCACCGTTCACTTTACCTCGTCTTCGAATCAATGTGTCAGCCGAGAAAGTTTCCTGCAAACAATTAACTAACTCTTGCAATTTTGGATCCATGGTGTAGCAGCTGTCTAATAGAGCATCTATAAGGCTTGGGTGAAGCAAAAGAGTATTCTTCTCATCAACAGAGCTCTATGTAAGCGAAATTTTAACAGCTTTTTGAATCGCACTCACTTTGAACGTCAAAATTGAGCGGGTCTATTAGAGTCACGTGTGATGCTTCGTAGCCAAGCCAGCACAGGTATCCCAGTTTGTAGTTCTCTCCTCTCTCCTCCCCCTCTGGCTTATAAGTGATTATAAAATGAAATCATTTCTGGATCTTTATTTTATACAGTTTGATTAAAAGATAGACTGGTTTATTTAGTTTTTGTAGAAAAAAAATTAGCCTACAGATACAGATTATTTGAAATCACTCAGGTTCTTATACGCGGGTTTTCATCAGTAGCATTCTTTTTATTTGACTTATTTGATCATGATATATTTTAATAATAGTGTGCATTTCAATAATAGTGCTCGAAAATAAAGTAGCCCGAGAGAACAATGGTAGAGCGTCTATAGTTTGTTTATCAATTAAAAATCGTAAAATCAAGAACAAAAAAAAGAACAATAAATTTTGAATTTTTAAGATAAAAATGTTAATATCAAGATTTTGCAACGATAGAAAATACAAGAAGAAAAAAACGGTAAAAAAAAGTGTTGGTGCGACGGAGAGGAGTCGATACCGGGTCACTGGCGTCGAGGTCCAGCGTATTTCCAGAGGGCGGTTAGTCAATAAATTTCCATAACAATAACCGTTACACGATAGACTACTAAATTTACCCACAAATCAGCGTAGTAGTCAAAGAGGGAGGGAACCTCGAAATCAATCGAAAGTACAGATAGCTGAAGTAGTAAGGGGCAGTCATTTAGGACTAGGATACGACTGTTCCCTCCCTCTTTGACTACTACACTGATTTGTGCAAGTGACGTCACAGGCCACAAAAATTTATACTAAAATTTAGTTATGAATCCTATCAACTTGATTCTTTGCAGTGTTTTAGAGAATTGTGATATGAATTATTGTAGAAAGTTTCAGATGGGCTCGATGTTTTGTGTCCGAGTTTTCGAAGTTTGAATTGTGTCACGCAATTCTTACCGAACGCTAGTCACGTCTCTGAAAAGTCGTGGAAAACAACAAATTTGTACCAAATTAAATGTTTTTAGTTTTCTACATGTTTAGAAGTTCTATTTATAGTGAAATTAAGTGATGTATATCAACTCTAAGCTTTAAATTATTTTTTGAAATCTTGGTTGCCATGTTGGAGGACATCCACACACTGGAACTGATTTGGAAACTTCGTTCGCCCATATGCATAGTGTTTTGCATGGAATTTCCTAAGTGGCGCGCGGGTTCGAGTCCCTGTCGGATGAACCCGAATTTTTTTTTTAGATTCTGGATTTTATTTCTTCGCCACCCTGTTTTTTTAGAACCCTGGGGTTTTTTTTCGAACACACGAACGAGATGTATTATGGGTAATCACGGAACTACTCATGCTTCCCGTTTTATGTAGTCTTGTTTAAAGTCTTTTCCCACCCCGACCAACAGGCAAGATGTTGCAACGGTTGCATTCTTTACAAGTCGAAAATGGCCAAAACTGCATTAGTAGGTCCTGGAATCCACCATTGCAGATAGGCCAGAGACAGTCTCACTCCTGAATCTACCATTTTGAAAATCTGCCAGCGCTTTGGCGATTCGTCGTCGTGAAATCGCATCTCACCCTACCCTGCGAGCAGAGGTTCTTTTTCGTTTTTCTATTTTCACTGAGTCTTTCACTTCTACTTTTGCTGAACGGCTTTTTGTTTTGGCTTTTACCTTTTCGAACTACAAGAACAGCAAGGTAAAAGCCAAAACAAAAAACTCCCATATATGGACTATACGGGAATGTGCCGCTCAACAGGTATGGTTTTTGTCTCTCTGACTCTGGAACAGGGTATGCAAATCACTGTTTCTGTCTGGAACAGGGGTATATTTTACGTTCAGTTTGGCTCTGGAAATAATATACAAACTCTGGAACAGAGTATATTTGTATTGCTTCTAGTCTGGAACAGGGCGCATATTTTGGCCATTTTGTCTGGAACAGGGTCGCAAAATGCTTATCTTTTTTACTGAGTCTGAGACTCAGCGGCACACCACCGTTCTAAATTTAAGGGAGTAGTTGTTATGAACTTATGGTGAGTCCCCCCCCCGGGGGGGGGATAGTGAGGGCTTATGATTGGGTTTTTAAAGTTTTTTCGATTTTCTCTCTCATACATTTACTGTACTGAAATTGCTACGCCATGTACTTTTGATACAACCATTTCCAAATTCGTTGATTGTCCAGATTTTTTGACGAATAATCCTTGGATTTCTTCAAAAAAATGACATTGGAAAACATTCTGAGCAGCTGCAACATCTAGTAAGGCGAAAAATCAGGAAAGACGATTTTCTCCCATACATCACTGGATAAGGCGTTCTCTTCCCCCTCGACCCTCCCCTCTCCCCTTTCTCCTGGCTCGCCCCAAACCCCTAAAAACCGCCAAGCTACGCAGGCTAGATAAGGATTTATCCAGTGGATTAGCGCTATCCGCTGACCTGAACTAGAAACACTGTTTTAGTCACGCTGCGATGTCTTTTAGCACTATTTTCTGAAATAGTTCCTAATTCTTTGGCTAAAATCTAAGGATTTATCATTTTTGGTACTCGTTGATCAATCATCGATTTTAGTAGCACTCTAACCTTGTCGTTTATACCAATGAAGTAGCATCTAAAAAAATGTAAAATGAGTGTTTGGATTTGCCATAACTATCAATGAAAATTACAACAAAAATGGCGTTCTTTTTAATTTGATCTGATAGTTTTCGAAAATAAAGTAGCCCGAGTGAACGCTGGTAGAGCGTTTTGATTTTGACAAGCAATGCACAGGAACCCCAATAAAACTGTGTAACGTTTTGGACGGATGTTCCATTGTGCCGCGAAGGACCGCGAAGATGAAGCATCCATATGTTGATATATGTATAGAGTTCAAAACTCTGATATGTGTCGGAATCCTGGATCCAGTATGCTCCTTATACACTACACGTTACTATTTTAAAATTTAGTGAATTTAGAAAATTTATCTTTAGATGGAAGTTGCCCCGTGAAACTGCATTGGAATGTCTGTAAAATCCTACATGTTGTTAACGCCAATCGATGCTGCAAATGTGTAAAACTTGTCTTCGACTAAAAGTGACTACAAAGGTAAGTTAGTGGAGGAAAGATGGCAACAAACCATTTGTCAATATAGAAAATGCTTTGTTTCCACCTTACATTCACGAACTGAAGTACTCTCGTGAACGGAATATAATTAGATTATGACGTCATGTGACTTGATTAGACGTCAAATTGACTTGAATATGACGTATATTTATATAATTTATTGTAGCCACCTCGTGGATTGCTAATAAACCGTTATTATTATTATTATTATTAATTCCATGGATCGATCCATGATAATTCCAGTGTACAAGACAATATTTTTTAATTTAGACATTTCGATATGTCTATTCATCAATTTAAATATTACAATAACAGATTAATAATCTGGTTGGCTCTCAGCCATTGTCAATAAACGATCACACGATGCAACTTTTCTTGCATTGTTGCGCGCAACAGTTACATATGTAGGATCGAGTTTTACTTCTGCAACCGTTGCGCGCAACGTTGCATCGTGCGATACTCTCAAAAAAACTTGTTGCGCGCAACGTTGCATCGTGTGAACACTCCCAAAAAAACTTGTTGCGCGCAACGTTGCATCGTGTGATACTCTCAAAAATACTTGTTGCGCGCAACGTTGCATCGTGACACTCCCAAAAAAACTTGTTGCGCGCAACGTTGCATCGTGACACTCCCAAAAAAACTTGTTGCGCGCAACGTTGCATCGTGTGATACTCTCAAAAAAACTTGTTACGCGCAACGTTGCATCGTGACACTCCCAAAAAAACTTGTTGCGCGCAACGTTGCATCGTGACACTCCCAAAAAAAACTTGTTGCTCGCAACGTTGCATCGTGTGACACTCCCAAAAAAACTTGTTGCGCGCAACGTTGCATCGTGTGACGCTCCCAAAAAAAACTTGTTGCGCGCAACGTTGCATCGTGTGATACTCCCAAAAAAACTTGTTGCGCGCAACGTTGCAAGAAAAGTTGCATATCGTGTCTGGGATATATAGAATGACGAATCGTTCGCACACGAAGTCAGCGCGCGCTTCAAACAGTTTTTCTTTCAAGATTTTTTCCCTGTTTTTGGATGTTTATTTTTTTCACCGCAAAGTTTTGAACATTTTGTGATGTCAAATCCATTGTCAATAATGGGACAGGAAAGATTGTCAGGAAATTTCATCTTAAAAACCCTAAAGGAGACCAATGTGGGTGTGGCTTAAGCGTTATTTGACTCCCAAAAGATACTATTCTAAAACAGACAGAAAAATAAGAGCTAGTAGTAACTTTAAATGACACCACCAACACAGTCACTTTATCAGCGTTTTGTATTTTCGCAAGCAACCTTAAATTCCACCTTGATGGATAAAAATATTGACGTTCCTTCATGAACACCCTAAGGGATACCAAAACCATAATTTACACCCCTAAAAGAGACAACGATCAACCCCGCCCTTTTTACATGGGAGGGGCTTCTTCTATCTATTCCTGTTACCCCAAAGTGTTGTAGTCATATAAACAATGGACATTTAGTACTTTTATTTTCAGTATATAGTCAGTATGTAGTACACAAGCATTCTAAAACACTTTCTATCATTATTTACATCCAAGTTACAACAATTTTTATTTCCACATAATTATGTTGGGTGTTGTTGTTATTAATTATTGGTACCCGATAGAGCTGTGGAATTAAGCTCTGCTCTCTTTATCTCCATCGTTATTTGTGTCAGGTCTTGAATAAAAACTTGAATCTGTAGACAGATTTTAAAAGCATTATTATTATTATTGTTATTATTATTGTTATTATTATTGTTATTATTAATATTATTATTACTACTATTATTATTATTATTACTATTATTATTATTATTACTCTTTTAGTGTGTAATAGAGTTGTTTTCGTGTGGGAAGTGGGAAGTTGTTATGGTATGGTTCGTGCCGTGCGGTGACGGTATTGCATCATCATTGTGCGGTATCCAAGTATTCTGATTGGTTGAGAAATGATTTTGCGCGCTGTAATTGATTGAATACAATGTCTTCGATTTCGTACCGTGACCGTAACTCCGTACCGTAGGTTTCCCACTCATACGAAAACGACTCTATCGTTGTTTTCTGGATGCAGTAGCCCAAGAATGAAAATAGAGGTGGGAGAGATCAAGGTTCTCCTCCCAGAGAAATCTCAGGACTCCCCTCCCTCCTTGACCTTCTATTCATCTCTCATGACAGTAAGTAGAAAGAGAATCATTCTTGGTATAGTAGGAACTAACCTTTTCTAGTTGCTTTTCTGTTTGCTCTATAGAACCTGTTTGTCCAAGGTGTCGGTTGACAAGCATAAACAGGTTATGTGTTGCCCTATCGAGAATTAATTAAGAGGTTCATTAGACTATGACATAACCAAACTTAACATCCATCAATGTACATGTAGGCTAAGACATGATATATATATAGACCTGTTATCTCAAACTCCCCACTTAAACTCAAACAGAAATGTAGATCTGTTGGATGATTTGGACCTCACTATTGTGAACCCCTGGGCCACTAATCTGGTGTTATTGTCCCTTGAGCTAGTGTTGGATATCTAGTCCAGTATGTTCAAATGCAACACTCACATTTTAATTCGACCCAAAAGAAGCGTCTTCTTTGCTGCGGTATTTTTGATATGTGTCCACTGTGATTCCCTTTAAATACAGAATAGTTTGGATATACTTGTTAGGGATAAATGAACAGTGTTTCACACAGCATCGACAGTGTGTATACTAGGATACAACACAATTAAGTGTACATGAAAGAATAGCCAATTTGCTTATGAGAGTACCCACCACTTAACGGCTAAGCTTTGTGCTTTTTCAAGTTGTGTTTGTAGATTTGCAAGCTAAAATAATAAATGAAATGTGGATATTATTGTGATATAACTGTGTTGTAAAAGTGAATCATGAGTTAACGCTATATAAATTGATTATTATTATTATTAACTTACCTGATTATTGTAGCTTAAAATCTCATTATTTTTTTCCTGTAAGGAATGAACAGAGATGATATGAAATCAGGGTATGTGCTTTACACTAAATCTGTTTGTAATTAACATTACCTCAGTAAATTTGACAAGTCTTCCTTTTTCTTTTTCATACTTTTCTTGGTTCTTTGTCTCTCTCTCCAGTAAATCCTGAAAAAATTATCAATGCAATAAAGATACAATGTACAGCACTGAAAAAGATGACAGCGTTTTACCATTGCAAGCATGAGACAGTGATTGACCTTTCTAGGGCCAATGATTTAATTATACTATGTGAGTATGGTAAATGTGCGAGTCAGCGAGCCAGTGTGCGAGCCATGTGAGCCATGGAAGGGGAGAAGTTATTCGGTGAGGTGTTTAAATAAAGACATTGTATTGTATTGGCCCTGGGAATGAGGTTGCACTAGGTTGCACTTCTATCAAATAACAAGTGAGTCTGAATATGGTGAGTCAAGTTTGTGTCATTCATTCCTGAGTTTCAAACTCAAACTGTGTTGTGCTATTTTTTGTGATTTCAATTCAGCTATGTTCTAAAGGACTCCATAGCAAACTCTGTGAAAAACTGAAAGACATGATTTTTATCGTGGCTAGCATGCATGGCTCGCATTGTTTGGTTACATGTATGTCTCGCTGGCTCACAGTTTAGCAATACCCATGCTATGTCTGGTAGTTCTCTTATAATTTATTACATACTTGATGTGTTGCTGTCAGTGTGTCATATCTTGCAATAACTTCTCTTATTTCCTGAAACTAAAAATATTCATTCTATGAATTTAGTACCTCTAAATATTTTCAAATATATGTAATGACTAAATATTACCTCCTCAGCACATTCTAATACTTTTTCTAAGTATTGCTGATAAATCATAAATTTTTCCAGCTTGTTTTGAATTTTGTCTCTTTGTTTGGCTAGGCTAGTTGTGTCTTCCTTCAGCCTAGAAGTGATTGGTATGATACTTAAATCAACAATATACCCTGGGAGTGGGACTCCCATACATGTATATAAAGTGGTAGGGATGCTCGTCATACCTTTTAGGGTTTGAAATCCATGATTTGGTACCGCTTATGGGGTCTCAGATTGAAAGGAACACCAAAACCAAGACACCAAGACGGTACCTTTTAGGGTGTCCGTCAGCAAATAAACAGCAAATAACATTTGTTTTGCGAAGCTTCTGAGGCAGCAAAAAGTAACCGCAAAATGAAAAGGAATGAATATATTATTTTTTATACTTGGTACCTCTTGCTTAAGGTGCGGTAATACGAGCAACAAAATCGTGCAACTTGTCGCACAACATTTTCAGATTGTTGCGTTGCAAGTTGCAGAGCAATGTTTCTCGTATTACCATCGTTCGCGCAACTTGTCACGCAACAAATTAAATTGTCGGTCATTTGTTGCAGGTTGCAAAACTTTGTTGCATGAAGTAGAAAGAACTTCTACTTTGCGCAACAAAGTTTTGCAACTTGCAACACGAAAAAGTGTTGTGCAACAAGTTGTGCGAATGGTGGTAATACGAGAAACATTGCTCTGCAACTTGCAACGCAACAATGTTGCGCGACAAGTTGCACAATTTTGTTGCCCGTATTACTGCACCTTTAGGGATGAAAATTATTTCATGTCACGCCCACCTAGACAAGACTCAGGTACCTCTTAGGGGTCATTTTCAAAATTTCCGACGAACATCCCCACCACTTTACTGTATTTTAATTTATAGACTCACAAACAATCCAGTGTATATGTATATTATAAACATGTATTTCAATTTACCTTGCTATTTCTCTGTCTTTGGATCTCCTCATTTCTCTTTCTTCTGATGCTTTTTTCAATGCCCTGGCTCTTTTTGAATCATTTTCCTTGACAAAGACATGAAGATTTATAGTTGTGACCCTGCTAGGCTGGTTCAGTAGTTGATGTGATGAATAAGTTAATACTGACATTGGTAATTGAATTTACCTTCAAAAATTTGTCAAACTTCAACAATGATTCCTTCAGCTGATATTCCTTTCTCTCTAATTCTTCTCTTCTTTGTTGTAAACTCTCCATCTTCATCTGGAATTCCTAGTCACACAAAACAAAACAACCAGTCATTCACAACTACATGTAATCTACGGTGATTCTCAGAGCTTCTCATACCTCTTTTTGTGCTGCCAGAGCTTGTTCAACTTCAGACATCTCCCTTCTCTTTTCGAGAAGCCTTGTTGCTGGTGTGAGGTGGTCATCTTCACGCTCTGGCATTTTACTAGACAAACGACATCAAAGTTAGAAAGAAATCGTCCCGAAATCTTAATAGATTAAAATTCCTACTTACACGAGGAGTTTATCCTCAAATGTGGTCCTAAAATATTCTTCAAGGTTAACTGTCATTTTTACTAACTATTTATTGTAATAAAGATAACGTTCTGGTATTTTGTTTTGCAGAAATAGGATTCATACAATCGTTCCCTCAGTCAAACAATCAACATGGCCGCTAACTTGTTCCTTGGCAACGGTGAATCTTCGTTCTGCTCATGCGCAGTCATCTCACACCGCGCGCTCGGCTTTCCGGGAACAAAATGAAATGAGGGGGGAAAAGAAAGAAGAAAAAAGAAGAAAGGGGGAAAAATAAAGAGGATTGAACTCGTGCCCTTTCAATCCATGGTTTTAGTAAATAAAAATAAAAAGTTTGCTTTTTCAAGTGTTTATAGCAGTACTGCTAGTGGGGACACGACTCTCACACTAGCTCCTTCTCGGCAACCCCTCCCGCATCAAGACAAAACAAATAATATACATCTTGAAAAAAGGAAAGAAAACAGAAAAATTGGGACGATTCTCCAGAGACATTCGGAGAAGTTGAGACATCGAATTGACTTACGTAGAGGGTGAAGATTTCGGCCCCGCCCGCTATATCAAACTACGTCCTAACCAAATGGCCCCTAATCCATTAGTTAAACCTATTAATCAGTCACACCGTTAGTAATCTCTCGCAATCATATTATGTTTTATACGTCATTTCCTTTTTACCATTATATTTAGTCAAGTCACTTGTAAAATCTCACATGCACCTGATGAAGACTAGTATGACTAGTCGAAATATTGTGCAACAATAAATCCGAATAATTCTACGTCGTATTGGTTATTCTTCATTTAACCTAATGCATAACCTCAGATATCCTCTTTTGGCCATTACCAAGAGACCATTATATATATAAGACCATTATATATATAATGGTCTCTTGCCATTACTCTATCTAAAATGAGACACTTATAATAATGTTTAATTGGGGTAGTCTATTGGGCTAACTTTATTGTGATGAAGATTACAGATTCGTCGCACAAATCTGACAACACAAGAAGATATTTCGGCATTAAGGATTTTCGAGTTGTCTTGATGTGCTATTAAGCTAAAAATCCAGCAATGTGGGATCAAGGTCTATTTCATCAAAGTTTCTAGACCAAAAATCGACGGGCAGAATACTTGCTGTTGGCACCAGTTCATCATCTGAAATAAGATGAATTTTACAATTTGCGTGGAGAAGTTTCGAGCTGAGCGGGATATCTATCTTTTGTACTTCATTCACTTCCCTTTCGTCCTTCTTCGACTGTTGCTTTCCATCGTCATTGTGAATGGATTCGTGAAGGGAGAATGACGACAATGGTTTATGTTTATAAAATATCTGAAAATCATAAACAGACTGGATTAAATATGGAACATTTGAGCCTGAGGTTCGTGGGGGTTAGCAATGCATCAATATCTGTACCTTGCTGTAGGCGACTGGTTGGCGTACAGTGGTTTTGCTTCCTGTAACCGCTTTGAGCCACGCCTTTGGTGTATGAAAGACCTCACCACCGGTTGACTCAATTTGACCGTTTGGCTTTAGTGAAGCTTCGAATTTCCTTCCCTAAAAGAACCAACAAAATATACGAGATAATGCGTTGTTTTATATTTACATGAGAGGGGAGAGGGGAGAGGGGAGAGGGGAGAGGGGAGAGGGAGAGGGGAGAGGGGAGAGGGGAGAGGGGAGAGGGGAGAGGGGAGGGGGAGAGGGGAGAGGGGAGAGGGGAGAGGGGAGAGGGGAGAGGGGAGAGGGGAGAGGGGAGAGGGGAGAGGGGAGAGGGGAGAGGGGAGAGGGGAGAGGGGAGAGGGAGGGGGAGGGGAGAGGGGAGAGGGGAGGGGAGAGGGGAGAGGGGA
This sequence comes from Actinostola sp. cb2023, assembly GCA_033675265.1. Classification (NCBI taxonomy): domain Eukaryota; kingdom Metazoa; phylum Cnidaria; class Anthozoa; order Actiniaria; family Actinostolidae; genus Actinostola; species Actinostola sp. cb2023. Next base: position 583,253 of record JAUJYZ010001086.1, on the reverse strand, counting down.
GAGGGGAGAGGGGAGAGGGGAGAGGGGAGAGGGGGGAGGGGAGAGGGGAGAGGGGAGAGGGGAGAGAGGGAGCTAGAGGGGAGAGGGGATTCTTTTCTCCTAAATACCTCTCATCATCTCCACCCATAATCACCATTTTCATTACTGAAATCATCAAATTTAATGTTTTCATACTCATCACCTGTGCTTGCACAGACAATACAGCAATACCAGGAGATATGACTTTGTGGTGAAGTAAGGTAGCCAGGTCGACTTGTGGCTGACTAGACAAAGCTGGTGTTGGTTGCTGTGGTTTCTACAATAGAGAAGAGAAGAGGAAGTCGTATCGTCCATTATCACGGCATTAGTTTCTGATTTGAACAACCCAGTCCACATAAAGGGTAGTGCATACATGTTTACATATACCTTGTGTTGTGCAAATATTCCACGCTGACTCTCTTTGGTAGGTTTTACTAAGTTTGCTCCAGCAGTTGCTACGATAGATTGATTTGTTTAGTGAATAAGTGATATTTCAATTCATGTACAGTCATCATCATGTCTTTAGAAAGCAACGCAACTCCGCGGAGAAGCCAAAACTGTGCTCGCTAGTGCTATTGTGTGGTTAGAATACAAGTATTAGATTTACAAACTATTTCTAACCTGAATTTGTAACGATGGTCTGTCGTGGAGTGTTCAGCGGAACTGCCTTTGCTAAGAAGGTCATGTGTCCTATAGCGCAAACCTGCGAGCTGGTAGTGGAGACTGTCGTCGGTGGAGAGACCGTCCTAGTTGTAGCACCCGTTTGTAAGCTGGTAGTAGGGGACTGTCGTCGGTAGCCGAGAGACCACCCTAGTTGTAGCGCTCGTCTGTAAGCTGGTAGTGGAGACTGTCGTCGGTAGCCGAGAGACCGCCCTAGTTGTAGCACCCGTCTGTAAGCTGGTAGTGGAGACTGTCGTCGGTAGAGAGACCGTCCTAGTTGTAGCGCCCGTCTGTAAGCTGGTAGTGGAGACTGTCGTCGGTAGCCGAGAGACCGTCCTAGTTGTAGCACCCGTCTGTATGCTGGTAGTGGAGACTGTCGTCGGTAGCCGAGAGACCGCCCTAGTTGTAGCACCCGTCTGTAAGCTGGTAGTGGGGACTGTCGTCGGAAGCCGAGAGACCGTCCTAGTTGTAGCACCCGTCTGTAAGCTGGTAGTAGGGACTGTCGTCGGTAGCCGAGAGACCGTCCTAGTTGTAGCACCCGTCTGTAAGCTGGTAGTAGGGACTGTCGTCGGTAGCCGAGAGACCGTCCTAGTAGTAGCACCCGTCTGTAAGCTGATAGTGGAGACTGTCGTCGGTAGAGAGACCGTCCTAGTTGTAGCACCCGTCTGTAAGCTGGTAGTAGAGACTGTCGTCGTAGCCGAGAGACCGCCCTAGTTGTAGCACCCGTCTGTAAGCTGGTAGTGGAGACTGTCGTCGGTAGCCGAGAGACCGTCCTAGTTGTAGCACCCGTCTGTAAGCTGGTAGTGGAGACTGTCGTCGGTAGCCGAGAGACCGTCCTAGTTGTAGCACCCGTTTGTAAGCTGGTAGTAGGGACTGTCGTCGGTAGAGAGACCGTCCTAGTTGTAGAACCCGTCTGTAAGCTGGTAGTAGGGACTGTCGTTGGTAGAGAGACCGTCCTAGTTGTAGCACCCGTCTGTATGCTGGTAGTAGGGACTGTCGTTGGTAGAGAGACCGTCCTAGTTGAAGCACCCGTCTGTATGCTGGTAGTAGGGACTGTCGTTGGTAGAGAGACCGTCCTAGTTGGAGTTCCCGTCTGTAAGCTGGTAGTAGAGACTGTCGTCAGTAGAGAGACCGTCCTAGTTGTAGCACCCGTCTGTATGCTGGTAGTAGGAACTGTCGTCGGTAGAGAGACCGTCCTAGTTGTAGCGCCCGTCTTAACATTTGAAGATCCTCGCCCTGATAGAATGTCTACGTTACTTCTAGAGAGCTGCACTACTATGATGCTGGGTGTATTACTTTTATCAGCTACCGGTACCCTCGTTGTTGCAACCAAATTATTTTCTTCCTGGTCATAGTTACTTACGAAACGAACTAACCTCGGACCACCAGTCTGGTTATCCTTGGGTCGTCTACCCGATAGATGTGTAGCATTAAGGCCTTGTAGTGTGGGCAAAACCTGATTGCTAGCCATCACGTGACTACCACGCTTGATCGATTGAATCTTGGCAACCGAATCTTTGTATCTATTGAAAAGACTCAGTAAGCGTTTCTGCTTGGATGCGAGAGCAAAAAGGTCATGTTTTGACGTTATGAAGATGTCTGAATCCTGACTACTAGTTTGTAGTTGTTCTCGTTGCTTTTGTTGTGAAGTGTTTAGGCTGGTTAACAATGTGCGTACACGTATCAGGTTTTCTTTAACTTCAGTGAATTCTTTGGAAGTTCTAACTTGAATTCCTTTAAAAGTAAAAATTTACTCTATCAAACGACCATAATTAAAACATGAATTAATAATGGTCCTGGCATTGATTTTTTACCTGTGGCTTTTAGATTTTCCAAAATGTTAGCTTGCCTTTCAATGTCTGCTATACGTTTATCAGCGACAAAAAAGATGTCATCTATTTCTGTCGCTGGTTGCTGACTGCTGCTGCCTTGAGATGCTTCGTCTTGAGTTGACTGCAAAGAACAGTTACTCAATAATGTAGAATCCTCCAAGTCCTTCTTGTCGATTTTCTGTATTTTGAAGGTCGGGAGGTATTCTGGTGACGCGCGACCATCGACCTGATCATGGACGATCACTCCATCGTGACATCTTTTTGTGGGACTTCTATCTGTATCTTGAACTTGGACACTAAGTAAAATATTAACAGTAATTGAGATTCAATACAAACTTTCATCAGGACAGGAGTTCAGTAGAGAATAGTGTTGTATACGTTGTACTACCTTGTTTCATGATGCGCCTTTGAACAAACGCCAGCAAGTATCGAAGGAGAACTACACTGTGAGTTCAAATCATTGTCTTTTATATCTTCTTTATCTTGGGTATCGTCACTGTCGCTCATTGTACACTATTTTCTTGTCAAAGTTTGAAAAACTTCCAGTTCTTTTAGAACAGCAAGCAATCATTCTCGTACCCAGAGCCCGCTCGTCATTTGGTTTGTCGCTGGCTCTGGGAATCCCTGAAATTTTAGCGAATTTCATTGGCTGATGAAATCAACAATGACTGATCGTATTTGATTGGTTCATGAGATCAACAAAGATTCAAACTTGCAAGGCGAACGAAAGGAATGACAGCGACGGTTGTATTTTCATACAATGGTATTCCGTTATTGAATTATAAAGCTATGGAAATGAGAGTGACTGTGTAGACATAAATTGATCTGAATTCGTAAAGGGCGATCTAACAATACATAAATTATAAAAGTAAAGTAATGGCTACAGACACAATCGATCGTACTCGCTTTGAGTATTCAAAGGAATATTTCAATAACAAAGCGGAAGACAGGAAGGTTCACATGCAAGATTATATTAGAACATGTATTTATCGTCCAGCCTTTACCGCAACAGAGCCAGAGAAGAACCGGTGATGAACGTCGAAGGGATTTTAAACGGCTACACGAAGATAAATGTACAAACTTGTGTACTTGTTAGTTTGAATATTAAATACTACGTAGCCAGGACACGGCTCAAAAACCGCTGATTGGTTAATATTTTTTCGCTGAGAGTGCGCAGTAAAGGATACCGCTTAATTTAGCGCGGGCTCATTGTTCAAAATGGCGGTCGAAGAGACACGTTCTTGACAAGAAAATTTCCCCACAAAAAGTTGTTTCAATCACTGTTCTCTTACGAAAACTCTCTTCTAATCAAAGGATATTGTAGAACCTGAGTTGATATGTTGAAATATGGGCTTCAATTCCAATATAGTAGCTTAACTGCCAAAGAAAACTATCACCACATCTGGAGGAAGTGTCAGGAATATCATAAACAACTACATCGGTATATCGGCATTCTCCCTTGTGTTCTTCAATAATCAGGTGATCATTTTCCTTGAGGATATTTTTTTTGAATAGGTTGTCTCTTTATGAGGCAATAGACCTCTTTAGCTTGTATGCAAATTGCCCATTTCAGATCATGTGATGTAAACACTGATATTCTCTGGAGAATTGTTCCTTTATATTTCTGAAATTTATTAGTTCATATTGAAAGGACTAATTCTCCAGAGAATATCAATGTTTACATCACATGATCTGAAATGGGCAATTTGCATACAAGCTAAAGAGGTCTATTCTGCAGTAATCGTCAATGAGACATCGATGCCAGTCATTAAAATCAGGCATAGCAAGAGCTGGAATGCCATCCAATCCATTATTCAGGTGTTGGATATGTTTGTACAACAAGCCTTCCGCTACTTCTTGCAATGTTGGTAAGTTTTTAAAACTTTCTTTTATATAGATATCAACTTTCTTGATGGCCATTGTCAGGGAATGATTGAAAAATGCGAAATTGAGTGTTATAGGGGCGACTAAGCTTACTCAAGAACATGCAAGAAAATCGAATGTTTTCTTGCATCTTCTTTCCTAAAATAATAATAGTATGAATATTAGAGCCATCTATTCGGCTTCCCTTCATCCTTTGCTTCATTACAAGTTACATTTCATGGTAAAATGTTGTATACTCACGAGGCATTATTCATGTCCATTTAGGAGTAACAACATGAATTAATAATTTTATTGATTAGACAATCATGACTCCCATTATGTACAGTACCCTCAGATTTATTCTTCAAATTGGTTTCTGTTGTTGATTTGATTTCCTTATAATAATAATGTTATAATAATTGCTTGTATAGCGTCTTATGGTATTTACCTATTCATTTCCCTTTTTCATGAAAGGATTTGATTTTCTTATGGCATTGAGCTGTTATTAACTCATAGCATTTTGAGGTACATAGTAAATTGATCACAGTTTAATAATATAGTATGTAATAATAATAAAGATATATTATATTATTATGTCATTATTCTTGTAGGTTACAGCATGAGTATCTACTAATAACAGGAGTTCATTGTACATCAAGATTGATGACATACATTTTCTGCCTTTCTTTTGACTTTGTTGGTGCTTTTAAGAATATTAAAATATTGTTTGCCATCAAGATACATGTAGTTTTGAAAATGCACGGCTTGCAGGTTTACTTCAAACCAGGACCCAGTGACATACAAATCCTAGCTACTAATGTTGCCATAAGCCGATAAGGTTGAATTGATTCCCTTATTCTTTTGTGTGGCCAGTTGCCTTTTAAAATTGTTTGACCATGTCATTTTGTTCATTGTTTGGGGTATATTTACTGACCATATAATTAAAAAGTGAAAAATGAAGGCTACAGAGCAAGTCATTTTGAACATATGAGCCACAGTAGGGAATGGGCAAGATGTTGAACCAAATGCTATCAGCTACATGTAGTACAACACTACATACCAATAATTTATTACATATACATGTATAAATAATATCAACAGGTACACAGTCATTGTTTTATTTACCTCAGTTACGAATTAGATGTTTTGTTTCACAATAAAAGTCAGTTTAATTCTTACTAATAAACATGTTCTTGCTTTAATTACCATAACTACCCGAGACCATACCAAATAAAATTCCAATATTTCCACTGACAAAATCAATACATTTTTTATCTCAAACCAATTTTCTTGTCTCTTGTGTATTCAAGATATCAATATAGTTATACCGTGTAGTTCATAAAACATTTTACAATGTAGATCAACCCTGATTTTTTGTGTACTGCATGACTTTTTGAAATAAAAATCTACATGTATTTCAAATGGACAAGGACTCACAAGTGGAATATTATAGAGTACGTGCATTTCACTCTGCATATTTTAAAATATTTTTATCAAACAATTTCCTTGTGCTTCAGAGTAATTTTGTTGATAAAATTATTTGTAGATATAACACCATATCCTGTCATATTGTAAGGCAGTTTGGAATTTAAACTGTGTCTTGCATTATATAGAATGTCACTTAGCCTCTTGTAGAGTTCTATCTGATGATCGACTCTGTAAATTCCACAAACCAGTTGTATTCATTGTTTATTAAACCCGGCCATACAACCTGATTTAACGACTATGTCATACAACATATGTAATATATACACAAGAAAAATAGCAAACCCCTGTCCCCATAGCCACCTGAACAAACCTTTGTGCATTATCATTGACTCTTAGGGTATGCAAGAGAGGGACTGGCCGAACCAAACGCATGCTCTCCAGAATGAGGGGTGGCAAAATGGTCCTGAGAATTGAAGGGGTCCCTGCAAGAACAGAGTAAGTGACTTGTGATCAAAACCCAAATTCTCCTTTGAAATTCAAAGAACAAGGATAATTTAGGCTTTGATCCGAGGTCACTTACGTTATTCTTGCACAGACCCTTTCAATTGCATTATTTAACCAGATCTCAAAATCTCAATTTTCTCCTGTCCATGTCTCAGCCTCACATTTTTAGAGTCTATGGTACAGGGTGAAGTCTTAAGGCTCTATTTTGTACTGTAGTATTCCAAAGTCTCGATTTTACACCCCTAGAATGTCATACTATTGTCAAAATGTGACTCGTTGAACATAAACCAATTACTGAAGGTGCTCTAATGGTGTTTGCATGCCTTTGGCTTCCAGGAATCATTGATGCTGATTTTATATATCGTCCTAATAACATTTGGCAGTACTGTATACACCCTCAAAGTTGTACCTTTTTGGGGAGTACAAACCTGTTTTGTGTGGTTTAATACCTACATTCTGAGTGTAATCAGGCCTAATCTTGTACAATTTAATAATATCCCTGGCATATTTCAGAATCGTGGTGGCAATGATCATAGATATTTTCCACAAATAAAATGATTTGTACGAACTTTGTAAGGCCAAACAAAGTTTATTATGTCTTAAAGACCATACACAATGATGTTGGGATCCCTGTGTGCGTCCAGTTTGAAGTAAACAATAGGTTTTTGAATCAATAATTTACAACTTTGGGCGCTGGGAATCACTTCTTTAAAACGAGTGTACCACAAACTACTCGATTTGTTTACGTTTTGTCGACTGCATGAATAACCAAACTTCAAATGCAAATTACAAAAATGGGTCATCGATGAAAAAAAGTGGGTTTTTGATATGTTATAAGTAGAGGCCTTAAAAGTATTTTGAGCACATCAAAACCCTTATGTCTGCAAACCTGACCTTAAGTCTGGGTAAAATGCAAGGCGATGTCGAATTTCCAAGAACCGATATGTCCGTGAAGATGGCTACGTTTACCGTCTTTGATTTTAAAAACTGCAAATCTCTTGGAACCTGGAGTACTTCAGACAGGTAGATAAGTTAATAACCTTTCCCTGGTTTGACTCTCTTCGTGAAAAGAGCTTAAATTATTGGGTTTATATCTCCATGAAGTTGAAGTTTAGAGACGCCGTCTTCGTCCGCCATTTTGTTTTCGAATTTTCATGATCCATGATCCATGATGCGTGCGGTTTTTGAGCCGTGTCCGTAGCCAGTAGACTCTTCCACAGTACCCGCTCTCAGCGGTCTTTAATATGAGCATGCGCTCTGACGACTTGGTCGTCAAAATTTGACGACCGAGCAACAGGGTTTCCCAGAGCCAGCGACAAACCAAATGACGAGCGGGCTCTGGGTACGAGAATGAGCAAGCAATGAGAGAGGAGAGAGTCCTGGAACTAGTTCGATACAGACCTCTCTCTGTCATGTATGAGAACGCCTGTTCGAATTCAACATTTACTGTGCGCGTTTGTAGTGTGGGCTAGGCTTACATGAGCTCATTTTGCAAGCGATTTACGGTTGCAGAGGATCAAACACTACCAAAATGTGCGAGATTCTGCGTAGCAACTTCGAGGAACGGTTGAATGAAATTCAAGATGTGATGGAGAGAAGCGCTTTTATTGGTAAGCCACGGAATGTTTGACAGCCAATAGCGATGTTCACTGTTTGTAAACATTGACGTCACAGTTCCTTTATAATGTTAATTTGCCAACCAAGATTACAATAGCTTTTCACAAGTTGCTTTATTTCATCAGCCAATCGATCTCTGGTTGGCAAAAAAGTTAACAATGGCCTACGTCACGGTGAACATCGCTATATGACATCAGACGTCTGACATGCTTTATATTCCTTGCTTGCTTGTAGCTATAGACACAGAGTTCACAGGACTATCAATAAATGATAGCGCAATTTCGAGGTAAGTGTGAAAGTACAGTAATCATCAGCTGCATTTTACAGATTTGTCAATGATTTTTATTTAAATAATGATATTGATTTCACTGATTGTAGCCTTTTTGATGATGGATCAGCGAGATATAAAAAGTTGAAGAAGTCTGTCTCTCAATTTGTTATTTGTCAGTTTGGTATGTTTCTTTCTTTATTGGATGTCCAACATAAATTCATTAACCTATTTTTAATTATCAAAAAAAAAAAAAAAAAAAAAATTTTTAATTATGCACGTAGTGAAATACATTACAACATGATCAGTGACCATGTTTTATCAGAATTACAAACTTGAGCCAAGGGTGAATGAATGTTGTAAACTACTTATCCAATAAACAACTGTATCATTTCATAATTTATTAAAGTATTAAATAAGGACGATTTTGTATCACTGTTATGATTTCTGATTGTGTTTTCATGAATTATTAATTAGTTGGATTTGGATATTTACAAATCATAGATGCATAGTTGAAGCTCTCCTTATTGTACAGTAGGGATACGCAAATGATGATACTATTATCACATTTTATTGTATTTTCCATTCTCAGGTCTTTGTGGCTTTGTAGAGACCCTTGACAAACCCAACAGGTAAAGACCTTGTGACATCATGCTTATGTAATATTCTGTGTCTCCATCATATTGTGCATTCATCAACCAGCAACCATCATTGTAATACAATTATTTTGAGCTGATTCTCATTGTATTTGTATAGAGCTTAGCTTATTTTTATCATGTAATGTGACATTGACTGTGATGTCATTGATTCAAGATATCGTGCATTTGCCTACAATTTCTATCTATTCCAAGCTACCTTTGGTCCTATAGATTGCAGATTTTTATGTCAGGTAAAGTCAATAAAACATTATTCATGACTGAATTCACAACCACACTCCCCCTCTACATCATAGTGTCATGTGATTGTTTTGTTATTTTTATTCCTTAAAAGGCATCAAGTATTGAATTTCTCTGTCAACACAATTTTGATTTTAATAAGGTATGTAGAGACCATAGCAAGAGCATATTAATGTCTGCATACAGCCCTTTGCAAAAATTCTGTAAATCAAGTATATCAGTATATCCATATATCGGGTGCATTATGGGTAATACTATTTTAGAGTTTTTCCACAAAATATGCAGCAGAGACTTACAAACAACAAACTGGAGACTAAATTACATAACATGCAAAAGAGTTTCACCAATGTTGCTTTCGTGAAACATCATTTAGGGACTTTTTCAATGGGCTTGTAACACCTGCCACGTGACTTTTTAAATTTTCACCAAAGACAAACGAAAATACCATAACTTGAAAGAGCATACTAAAATTAGTAAAATTTGAAAATTTGAAAAGAATCAATTTAACGGCTTTCAAAGTTTCCCGCTTTGACAAGGATTTGTATGGGTTTTTCGCTTGGAGGGCAAGCGTTGCCCTCCAACATACATTTCCATACAAAAAAAGGCAAAGTTTGAATGCCTGTAACTATTGCCCTATATACATATTTCCCTTCAAACTTTCCACTTTCACTAACTTTAGTATGCTCTTTCAAGTTATGGTATTTTCGTTTGTCTGCGGTGAAAATTTAAAAAGTCATGTGACAGGTGTTACACGCCCATTACCCATAATGCACCCGATATATGGATATACTGATATACTTGATTTACAGAATTTTTGCAATTGGCTGTATAGTATACAATATACATGTACATGTATTTACCAGTAAGTAAACAATAGTTTACAGTGTATTGTCATCACTTGGAGAATTTATGGTTGCAGAATAATAGAATAATGTCATTACTTAAAACTAGTAACATTTTCTTCCAGTTCATTTATGAAGGTGTCCCATATCTCAACAAAGAAGAGGTACAATGTATAAATCATGTCATGTAGTGGAATGTAGTGGAATTCATGAGAAAATAATAAATGTAGAGATTCTCTAATATCTTATACTCCATACTGATTGCAGGAAGCAGCAATACATAAGCAGCATGAGAATCAAACTCTCCACTGCAATATGATGTCATACAAGCTTGGGTAATGAAATTATGCATGAAAAGCAAAGCCGTTATATCTTTGACAACTGGCTCTTTCTTCACAGAGACATTGATGAGCAAATTCAAGCTGAAATTGCAAAAATAGAGTCATGGTTAGAGTCTGCAAAAGAAGGAGATGAAATAATACTGAGTTCAGATAACTGTAAGAATCAACAACAGTATAGTTAGATTGAACAGACCTTTTGTGTGGAAAAGTGAATGGTTGCATGTGCTTACAATTCAACATTGCGGCATGTACCATAGCAATGCTATTAGATATAGAATGATACACCATGTACCATGTATGGTATGATTTTCGAGCTTCTAAGGTCTGGGATAGGGTATTTGCACTGGGATAGGGTATGGTGTCTTTTTTACAGTGAACCAAGTATTTATCATTCTTTTTGCATTTTTATGAGTATTTGAAGATCTCTAATGTTTAATTTATAAATGATCGTAGCAACAAAATAAAAATTCTTAGCTTCAAATTGGTCACAATCTTTCAATAATTATTTTAGTCTGGAATAGGGAATAGATTTTGAAGCTTTAGGTCTTGGATAGAGTATGGAACATTTTCGTCGGCATACCCCTACCCCAAAAATGGCTGAGTATGTCCCCCCCTGGTACCTCCCTCCCCCCGGTGCCCCCTCCCCCCAGGTAATGGCATTGCAGCCTGTTTCCATCATCAGATAATGCAAGCTGGCATACTTGTACATTGGAAGTCATTTGCATAACTCAACTGCAATGATTCATTTCAACATTACTCTGTTTTCTTTTGTAGATTTTGGACAGTATATGCTGCTGAATGAGATAAGGAATCAATTATCAAGTACAAATCTAAGCAGTAATGCACAGAATATGTTTCAGGTAATTCATTACTTTTATTGAGTGAAATGACTGAGATGTGTTTATTTGATGATCTTTTCCTCCATTTGATTTCCTGTCCAGATTGTGGTCAAAAAACAACCCAAAGAAATGGATTCAGACAAGAAAACAGTTAATTCAAATCTAACAAAAGAGGAAGACAGGTAAGAATAAATATATAATTTATAGTCCTGGGCCCGGTTGTTTGAAAAGCGATTAGCGCTAATCCAGGATTAACACTAATTGCCTTTTGAATTACTGGCCCCTGGGTGTGTTTTAGGTTTTTGGCAGTTTTATCCCTCCTCTCCCCCGGGTATAAAATAGTCATCTCTTGGACAAGTTGCACGTAGGCTGCATGTGTTATATTAAGGTACATGTATGTGTAGCAAGTATTAAAGAAGATGGGGAATAATAGGGGGAGGGATTTCCTGTATACTACATGTATATAATGATAAGAATAATATCAATTAAAATATTCAGTGGTATTTGTGATATTACAAACTAAAATTGACTTTTGACTTTTTTTAGGATATTTCTCTCTGTTCTTGGATTTTCAAGAATTATTAATATTTTGATCAAATTAAAAAAGGTAATGTATCATCAAAGTAGACAATATTTATATTTCAACAGAGCCATGATTGTTTTGTGATATTTACAGCCTTTAGTTGGACATAACTTGCTGACAGATCTGATGCTTGTGTATGATAAATTTATTTGCCCTTTACCAGGTACAGAAATCATTGATATGTTATAGTTATAATCATTATTGCCATCGCCAATAGATTGCCATCATCACACGCACCTCTCCAAATAGATTGCCATCATCACCATGCACACTTTCTTCTTCCACACCAATGTATATTCGTTTGAAAACACATACATTTCAATCCAATTTGGCCTTGCAACTACACTAATAATGCTGATCATTTTCATCAAAAATGCATACAGTCAAACACGGTCTCCAGAGTAGAGATATTAGTGTTGATGACGAAAACACAGGGTTTTAAAAACACTTACATGTACATAACACATGGCATTCTCAGTGTAAACAAACAGTGTTTTCCATCGGTTTAGTATACACAAGGCCAAAAATAGTCATCAAAATGTATACATGTGTCAATTGAAAACATATTATAATTGTGTGAAAACAATTTCAAAATGGTAGATAAGAGTAGACGTTTGAAGCTCATTAGTGTGGATGATATGGGCCTTAGTTATTGTCACAAGTTAATGTTTTTTCTCTCTCTTCAAGATTACTACAATGATTTCAAAAAGGCTTTCCATGAGGCATTCCCTCTAGTATATGACACCAAGCTTTTAGCATTTAAAATTCGTCGACTTCAGGTACTTTATTTTGCCTCATAAACACCCATATAAGCTGTACCCACAGATAAGCTGCACTCACAGATAAGCTGCACCCACAGATAAGCTGCACCCACAGATAAGCTGAACCCACAGATAAGCTGTACCCACAGATAAGCTGCCCCTACAGATAAGCTGCACCCACAGATAAGCTGCACCCACAGATAAGCTGTACCCACAGATAAGCTGTATCCACAGATAAGCTGTACCCACAGATAAGCTGCACCCACAGATAAGCTGTACCCACAGATAAGCTGTACCCACAGATAAGCTGCACCTACAGATAAGCTGTACCCACAGATAAGCTGTACCCACAGATAAGCTGTACCCACAGATAAGCTGCACCTACAGATAAGCTGTACCCACAGATAAGCTGTACCCACAGATAAGCTGCACCTACAGATAAGCTGTATCCACAGATAAGCTGCACCCACAGATAAGCTGCACCCACAGATAAGCTGTACCCACAGATAAGCTGTACCCACAGATAAGCTGCACCTACAGATAAGCTGTACCCACAGATAAGCTGCACCCACAGATAAGCTGTATCCACAGATAAGCTGCACCTACAGATAAGCTGCACCCACAGATAAGCTGCACCCACAGATAAGCTGCACCCACAGATAAGCTGTATCCACAGATAAGCTGCACCTACAGATAAGCTGCACCTACAGATAAGCTGCACCTACAGATAAGCTGCACCTACAGATAAGCTGTATCCACAGATAAGCTGCACCTACAGATAAGCTGTACCCACAGATAAGCTGTATCCACAGATAAGCTGCACCCACAGATAAGCTGCACCTACAGATAAGCTGTATCCACAGATAAGCTGCACCTACAGATAAGCTGCACCTACAGATAAGCTGCACCTACAGATAAGCTGCACCCACAGATAAGCTGTTTCCACAGATAAGCTGTACCCACAGATAAGCTGCACCCAAAGTTTGACAACTCAGATTGTGTGTGTGGTGTGTGTGCAAACGAAATAGAGGAAATCTGAAGTCAAGTCTTAAGAATGCTACATTATGACGTCCTTTACTTCACCAAACTCTCTAATAATGTAAGCTCGCTGTTATAAGCGTTATAAGTCTACCAACTTAGACGGATGACTTTCTCTGGTGTTTGTTGAGTGGAATTTCTTCCTGAAAAGTAGTTTTTAGTGGAATCTTACATGCAGCTGGTTCATTTGTTCCATGATTGTTTGTTACTCAGTATTACCAGACAATACTCCTTTTTACAGTCCCCAGTGCCATCTTGAAAGGTAGCCGTGCCTTTGCATCGAAGCGAGACCAATGGTGACCTTGCCGTGATAGAGACATGTGAATAATTGTCCAAGGTGTTAAAAAAGGTCTCTATCATTGCAAGGTCAGATAATATTCCTGATGTTTTTTGTAGATACTGGAAAACTGTCCTTTTCTGGATAACACAAACCTTGAAGTATTATATACTGCACTTACTAGGTGAATATAAAATGAGTACGACCTCGAAAAAATCAAGGAATTGTTTTTGAAAATGACTTCCAATATTTAGATAGATAATTTTTGTCTCTATTAAATCTTTAGTGAGGAGGCCAAATTCTTTGTATTTTACAATCCAAGTGTTGAATTAGCAGATATTTCACAGAAATACAGTAAGTGGTTGTTTACATGTAGCATCCATATTTATTGATATTGAACATCAGTAATACTGTACTGTGATTTTAGGAGAGGATAGACACCTACACGAAGCTGGCTATGATGCATATTTATCAGGATATGGTTAGTTTACACAGGAATTCCAATACAATACAATAACTTTATAATATTAAAATATTAAAAATTCTAGTCCAAGCTAATAGAGTGCAAGTTAGAAAAACTTGAAAACTAAATAACTAATTAGTACTATTAAAATAGCACTGATGAAACAATAGAAAACAATAGAAATAGCACTATTTAGTACTATTTAAAGTTAGTACTATTTCACGCTTTTCTAAATTGCACTCTAATGTAGCCTCACAGAATGGAAACAGGAAACAGTGGCTTACTAAAAACTATTTTTATTTCAGTATTTTTAAGAATTGCACATCTTTATTCTGCCAAATCCCAGAGGTATGTATTCTGTGTAATACTTTTGATAATGTATCATCAATTATTAGTTATCTTACTGAATTATTCACAGTTCCCAGCTTTCAAGAGCCATTCCATTTTCCAAGTACCTTAAAATGTTACGTCCTTATGTCAACCAAATCAACATGGCCAGAGCCAGTATTTCATGTCTGGTAGGTAACTGTATATCCTCTAATACTTACCTGCATGTTTTGTCTCTTTGTTAATGTTTGCTTGCTTCTGATTGCTTGCTTGCGTGAATTATGTAGGTATATCTCGTGGCCAGTGATTGTGATTTGTCTTAGCTTAACTGGTAGATTTATTCCACAAAGTTGGAGAGGCAATAGCAAAACTGGAACCTCCAAACGTTGAAAGTTATTTCCATCCACTCCCTTCCCTCCGACCCACCCAACCTTGAACCCCCTTATATCTCCCACCCGCCCAACCTTGAGTCCCATTCCCACCCACCCACCCGACCTTGAACCCGCGAACTTGAAACCCCACCCCCTTCCTCGAGATTAACATTGATGGGTGTATTATGCTGTAGCTTGAAGAAAAATGTCTTCTCTTCTCTTGATAGAATTTGGTGGGAGATGACCCTCCGTCTGTCCGTCCTCAATGGTTTAGTGTCGAGTCACGTGGTTCATCCCCACTGTCAGGCCACGAGGTATTTATCTGTACATATACTATATAATGTATGAATGCTTGGAAAGATTCTAAGTACTGTTTCCTGGTCTCACAGGAAATAAATAAGCGAGAAAGAGAGGAATTTCGTCACGTGACCATCAGGGTTGAGGAAGCTAGCGATCATTAATTTTGGGCAATGATCCCACGTGCGGATGTAGCGGGAGAGTCACGTGACGTACATTGACCAGACACGTGCACGTTATCTACATTCACTCGTGACACGTGTGCCATGTTCGAAACCGAATTATCGGCGTTCGTGTCCCAGTTTTTGAAGTTTCTTTACTTTTTAGGCACTGTTCAAACGTCGCCGTCTTCAGTCGCGCCAAACCTAATTACATCCAACAACACCGACTAATTAGCTATTGTTTCCAGTGCATTTGATTAGGTTCTCTGCGTCTGAAGAACGACGTTTGAACCGGACCTTGTTTTAGCGACAGTACCGAGTAAACGTCAATTTTGTTAAAAATATCATGGTTATTTGAAATACTACTGAGCTTATTTGTTACAACCTTTGATATCAGTTGCCTATATTACCAACCGGCTCGTACATGCCTTCCTTCATAAACAACTGAGTTTCCCGCTATTCTATCTTGTACACAATAAAACTACTTGCTTTTATCTACAATTGTCCAATGTATCTCCTAAACGTCTAGAAACAAGACTGCTTTACGCGACCTGAATTTGGACGCGTCTTGACTCTGTTATCCAAGGAACGCATTTGCCGTACATATCTAGATCAGTTTTCAATGTCGTTTCTCTCACTGGTATAACGTCCTCCTCCACTTAGTGCGCAGTTTATTTCAGCTGGAAGTTTCTCTGCTCTGAAGAAGTTTTCAACGTGGTTTCACGGCTTGTAGGGACTATTAGTGTAAAGTGTACTGTTTCTACATAAGCCTGGGAGATTTGATTGTATATATGAATTCAGTAATATGGTTGACATTTCAAGTTTTCACAAGAGCAAAGAGTTTTATCTGTTTTGTGATAAGTTATTCAGTCAGTCTTCAATGTACAACTGAGTGTCTGTCTCACAATGTTTCGCTCCATTTTGGCAGCCATTTTGGCGGCTCATGCCCGTGGAATAACTGAGCTGTCCTCTGCTATTAGAGTAAGTTACTTGTAGCCTCTTCTTACGGCGTTTTATCCGAGTATATTGGGTTAGTCCCCACGGCTAATAACCCCCACCACAGGTAACCCAATATCCTCGGATAAAACGCCGTAAGAAGAGGCTACAAGTAGCTTACTATTAGAGCGGATAATAATTTCATGCATTTAAAGATTTTAATTAATAGAGTTTCTCGTCATTATATTTTTATTATTATTATTATTTATAGTTTGTCATGTCATTCTACAGTTTTTAGATTTCAAATTCAAGTTTTGAGAAGTAAATTATTGTAATGCACGTTTGATCATATACAGAGATGTGGAAATTGCAGCCAGGATTCATAATTATTATTACAAAATTGATTGACTCTGGCTTAAATTCTAACAACAATTAACGTTTTTTCACACTGAAGAAGGTCCGAGATGTGGACCGAAACGTCTGTAATAATTTCACAAAGTTTAAGCCAGAGTCAATCAATTTTGTTATAATAATATCCAGAGATATTAAATTCTTATGTGCATTCGTTCATTCTAGGTTGCTAAACAGTTCATTCGTTTTGGTTCAGTCGATGTGAAAATCATCAACCAACACCATGCATTAGTTGCTGTTGCATACCACAGAAGGTAATTGCACCTGATAAGTCCTAGGGGGGTTGCAAGGGCCGGGGTTACAAGCAACAAATATGTAATCGTTATAGACCGAATGCAATAATGGCGTCCAATTTCAATTGCCATTGTTCTGGACTGACTTACCTCGTGTTCATGTGGAAACACAAAAGCATTTTCACCTGAATGAGAGGCTAGTCAGTCCAGAACAATGGCAAATTTCCCCCTGATTCGGTCTATAAATGTAGATATATATTAAGTTATATTTTTGCACTCCCATGGGACAGTAAGACTGGTCAAAAATCAGGTAATTGCCCTCGGGGCATTCGAACCTCATCTTTCACTTCATCGGAAATAGTCGGGGGAAAAAGTTCGGTAATAGCGGAAAACCATGGGGATCTTTTAGCAAAAGTGGGCTCGTTTTGTATTTCGTCTTGATGACGGCGGTCAGTTTTTGTTGTTGACGAAGATAAGTTTTTCTAATTATTTACTGTCAAGTTCAAGTCCTTTATTTAGCACTTATTTAGTTACAGTCAAAAGCTAAAGTACTCTAATACAGAAAATATCTCACTACTTTTGTTGCTCGTCATGTAAGGTCTGCACTGACCGCCGCTAAAGTGATCCCCAAATAGTAGTGTAATTGTTTTATCGTGTGATTCAGTCAAGGTCTCACTTCAGCACCGATATCTGATTTTAAACTACAACGAAATGTAATAATAAAACGCTTTAACTGATTCATAAAAGCCCCAGTTATTCTGGGAACCGAAACTTCATACAATACACTTAGCTCCTGGCTAGTTTACTAAAGATAAAATAAAAAACACATTAATAAAAATGTGGTAAAATCCGAGATATTTTGTATTCTTTATTTAAAAAAATGACAAACCACTCTGAATGCGTTCCCTTCCTCTAATCCCTCGACTAGCGAGGGAAAAGAACGGTCATCAATAACCAGCGGTAACTTGCCAATGAAGGCAATACCCATGGCTTGCTTCACGCTCAGAAGAGAACGCTTTGCATCATCATCGTGGCTGTCGTAGTTGCCTTTGTTGGGAAACAAAGACGGGACGCGTACTATAGAAATGATCCTAGTAAGTACGGTCTTAGATTAGACGGTTGTCTCGTGTCAGTTATCTATCAATTGAAACACCTAACGCGTGTGGGAGGTTCAATACACCGGTTTCTCGCGCATGCGCATTTATTTAGTGACGTCTAATATGTGTACGAGGCGATAAAACAACTGAAATTCAACTTCCAATGAAACTAAGAATCTGATAGAATTATTACACCCTAATTCCATTGTGTTATTTTGTTTACTTTTGACTATTTACCACTAACTAATAGTTTTTGTTTCACGGGTTTATGAAAACCACTCTACCATTATATAAGCATTAAATGTTAAAATACAATTGACACTTTGAAGAAATTTGTTACCATTGTTTTATCTAAAAAGTACAGTGTCACGCATCTCCAACGAACTTCTAGTTCATTTTTTATTATATATACATACACTACTTATCTTCTCAGTTGTATATCTTATTTACTTCAGAGTAAAAAATGTTCTTACACTGGTAAAAACGAATAAGAAAACCACTGTTCGGTTATATCACCCACTCTACGATTCACCAACTGTGAAGACTATTATCTGGTGAGTATATATTATCACTTCTAGAGCCAAAAGCTGTCCTAATTGTCGTCAGTATAGAATTTGTGATAGCGGTCAGAACATACCTATATACCTATACCTATACCTATACCTATACTATACCTATACCTATACCTATACCTATACCTATACCTATACCTATACCTATACCTATACCTATACCTATACCTATACCTATACCTATACCTATACCTATACCTATACCTATACCTATACCTATACCTATACCTATACCTATACCTATACCTATACCTATACCTATACCTATACCTATACCTATACCTATACCTATATACCTTAAACTTGGACATTTGTGTTTTCAGGTCAGGTGGAGTTGTGATTACAGCATCCCTTTGTGCTGGTACCGCTGTCCTTATATGGAAAGTATTACAATGACGTATACATCAATTGTATGTATAGCAGAATAATGTTGAAAATGCTGTAATCAGGAATGATATAATGATTTGAGAAGAAAGAGTTGTCGGATGAAAGTTCAAAGGGTTTATATCTATGTTGTAGCATCAAAATAGTTCCATCGGTGTAATTTAAATCAGACAACTCCTTCTCAAATTATTATATAGTAGTATCCTTTCTATATTTGGCTTTGTAGGCGTGGAACCACTAATAAATGGTTATCATCGAATTATTACAGCAATCCTCGAGTGGAGTTTTCACCAATAGCGAAGCGCATTAGTGACGTCACAACTCAGACAAACAAGCCAGATTTTTCATATCCTTCAGTCCGATTTTGTTAGTTTGTTTTTTACTGACAATTGTTTTGAAAATAAGCAGTGTTTGCATGAAAAAATGCAGGTTTCTCCGTGTTCTTTTCAGTACGATTACAGTTGCATGATCCTTGTCTGAGTCATGCATCTATTACGCGACCTATTTTTAGAACCGTCGCGCAGCGTTATTAATGTTTGAAATATTTTTCACTGGTGGTCTTTTAATCCAATTCTGTCACCTGTCATCTAACTTCTAAGAGGCGCATAAGGCCTCACCGTAATTTCATTAACATATTATTGTGTAAAGGTGATAATTCCTTATGTAAATTGAAGTTTCACAATTTCTTTTCGAGTTTGTTTGAGAAAAAAAGTACACAAACAAAGTGTCTGTTTGAATTCAAAACAAACCATTATCTCGACGTTTACACTGCTCCTTCGTGCATGAAGGTTCTTTTTTCGCTCGTTCACAGAGACTAAGACTATAGACTATTGTTTTGTAATCGCTATTTGTAAATCCATCACCAAAAGAACCAATCACTAGCAAGCGATTTATTAACTCTTTCAATAGCTCCAATCTATGCAGAATATATATTGTTGTTATGCGCAAGGTGCGTTATTTGCATAACATGGACGGATGTACACGATGGCTGAGACGCCAGAGGATTGTGAAGAAACAAATCTAAAACAGCGACTTTTGAACGACGACACTTTGCCGTGTGTTTGTTGTCGATTGTGGGAAAAATGCACCATTGAAGGTTGGCAACCTAAAGAAGAGCAAACCTCCAGTAAGAAACGTCTCGATACGACCAAAGGTGGTTACCATGGGTCGTTAAGGAGAGAAAGAACAATCATTACAGCTTCGAGAGGCGATTTTTTATTCCGACACTACGAATCGTTGGATCGTTATATCCAACAATATCGCGAAAACCATTCGTCGACATGTATGGAGAGGGATATGAATGCGGATATGCCGAGACCAGTGCTTGGAGTTGACGTCCCTGATCCTTATTTGCCCAAGATCGCTAGTTCAAGGTTTGTTGACGTCTTTGCTTGACACATCGCCTTTGCCGTGCTTCTCAAACCAACAAGATGGTTTACAATATCTTATTAAGGTCAGGATTTCCGACCCAAACATTTCTAGATGAATTTTATTTTTCTCTTAAAAATACTGGAAATATTTGATTCACCATTCGATCGTACCTGGTTTGCATCTTTTTGTCATCATTATTTCCGGCACGGCTTTTGCATGTAGAAGTTTCTATAATCCCTTATGAATTTATTTAGAGAAATTTCATTGGTAATAAGTTTAAAAAACAGTTGTTATCGTTTGAAAAAGGATTTTGTTCGATTCTATATTCAGAATATTTGAATTCAATCAACTTATTTATTGAAAAACCTGTTTTCATTCAGATGAGTTGTTTTGTTTATTTGTCGCTCTCCGTTTGAAACCTCCCCAGCTGCAACAATAGCTACGATATCTTGCTGATAATGTCCAAAAGGACATTAAAAATGTATGAATATCTTGTTCGGTCAGCTAATCGAACTGGCTTCAAGGTCATTTGCTCAATTTGTTCGCACTGTTAAAAAAAAACACTTCCCAGCAAAAAACGTCATTGCGGGACATGACCAGCGGAAAATTCCCCCCTGACATGACTCAAGTCGTAAGAGAAAGTACAAACAAATCACTTTTACTCTTCCAAAACAGTATTGCATAAAAGATCTTTTGGATATTGTAGTAACACAGAGATATCTGTGCATTTCTTTAATTGAAGAGCTTTTACACAAAAGTAACGCATAGGAAATCCGATGTGTTCAGTTCATTTTACACTATTTACACAGATTTATGTGAGGTCTTATGTATCTATAGATCTTTATAAATGTGCGTTTCTAGATCTTCTTTTTAGCAGCTCTTCCAAAAAAATAAAATAAGCACCGACACATCCATGCTCGAGGGTCCAGCGGCTTTTGCTCGGCGCTCCAAGACTTCGGAGCGCCGGACAAAAACCGCTGGATCCTTGAGCATGCGACACATCGTTTGATTGTAGCAACACCGACAGACTGATCAGATATCTGTGCGTTTTTTTATTGAAAGTTTTTTATCTTCCTTCTTTGTTTGTTTCGATGATACTCATCTCGAAGCTCAAACTGAGCTTCCGAACAACCGCTATCTTTCGCTGCATAACATCCAACTAATATTTATTCAACCTAACAACAGGAGCTCCAAGTGCAGAATTCTAATAGGTAGTAGTTGGCACCTCCTTATCTTCGAGGGTCGGTAAGGGTCTAGCGCACAGTTCACGGCTATTAAAAACAGCAAAAACGCGGCACGAAGATTTAAATGACCGCATCACGGTTCACGTAAAATACTTGGCAAACATGAAATCTTGAAGTAATAATGCAAAGTAAGGCGAGTACAAAATAACACGCTCTATATGCATCCAAGGCTTCCAAAAGATAAAGCAGAAGTTTTACGCGAAGAGATACGGAAGGAGTACACTTTGCACGTAAGCTATCTTTCACGGAAAATATTTCCTTGTCCAGTTTCACGGTTATCGGAAAATATATTTTTTAGTTTCACGTATCGCGATGAGCATGTCGTTCACAGTTCACGGCTTTTAATTTTATAAGATCACAGATCACGGAAATAAAAACACTCGATCACGTTTCACGGGAAACCCCCTTACCGACCCCTTACCGACCCCTTACCGACCCCTTAACCGACCCCCGACCCCTTAACGACCCCTTATCTACAGAATTGATTAATAATTTTATTATTTAGCGTACATACTTTAATGAGTTTATTGCAGCCCTCAGGCGGGTTGAATTACGTCAAACTATTCAATTATTTAATAAGAAAGAAAAGAATATAGAAAAGCCGATCAACAAAAACAGAATTATGGAGTGGTTTTCATAAATTCTTGAAATAGATATTGTTATAGATATGAAGTGCTACAAGGGTATATATATAGAGAGTGCAAACCATATGTCCGTGAAATAGTACTATTACTAAATAGTACTAAATAGTGTTATCTCCATTGTTTTCTATTGTTTCATCAGTGCTATTTAGTACTATTTAGTTGTCAATAGTAATAGTAGTAGTAATTCTGAAAAGCCCCATGGGGAGAATTAATAAAGTATTATTATAAGTATTATATCAGTAATTTCAAGTGTATACAGTCATTTGCAAACATTCTGGCCGCTACGAAATATCAATATATCAATATAACGGGTGCATTATGGGTAATGAAATAATACTATTTTGAGATTAAACAAAACAAAATTTACAAACAACAAACATAAGACTAAAATAAACATTATACTAAATATTTCTACCAACTTTGCGGGCGTTAACCCGCTTTAAGGGGAATTTTCGATTATTTAATTACCCATAATGCACCCGATATATTGATATATTGATATTTCGTAGCGGCCAGAATTTTTGCAAATGACTGTATATAAGAAAGTATACATATAAGTAATTTCAAGCATGTATTTAAGTAATTTCAAGTGTATATAGTATATATAGCTAATTGCATAATCGTTGTCCGGTTGAAAATCATAAATCATAAAAGCTGAGACCACAAGGATGGATGGGAAATCAGTTCATGACCCGCGTTACATACAGATATATTCAATGTTCTCGTAGTTTTGAAGGTATATGAGCTATTTAACTAAGATCCTACAAGTCTGGATAAAAAGGTCGATGATTTGACGGTGTTATTTGAGAGTTTTAATTTCCCAGAATTCCTTTTGGTCATAGCTTTCATGATTTTCAACCCGACAACGATTATGCAATTAGCTATATACAGTCAGTCGATGTCATTAGAGTGCAAACACTAAAACCATGAAACAGTGCTAACTTTAATTAGCACTAAATACTGCAATGTCTTTTGTTTTCTATTGTTTCATTGGTGCTATTTAGCACTAACTAGTTTGTACTGTTTCTTTCACGGTTTTAGAGTGATTCCACTAAACCTGGGCATTACTAACTACACCAATACACACTATTAGACACTCACTCTTTTGTTTTATTTTGTTTCTTTACATCTAATAAACACTGACAGCTAATTAGTAGTGCCCAGGTTTAGTGGAATCACTCTAATGCTTGCACTCTATAAATGTCACGTGTCTCATCATATATTCGTTTTGCGCGCACGAAACAAGCAATTATTGTGCACGTGAAGCTGATATAATTCAAAGTATGAAGTATATCGGCTCCACGTGCTCAATGATTGCTTTAGTGTTTCGTACACGCAAAACACATATATGATGAGACACGTGACATTTATTGTGGTGTTAATCTCTTTTTAGCTGGACAACGTTAATGACCTTGACTGTATATAGTTTTATCGTTTTATTATTGGAATATATTTTATATTGTATGTATTTATATGTAGTTTGAGGGCCACAAGTTTATTAGTGTGTTCACACTATTATGAAACAAAGGCATTATTATTATTATTATTATTTTATTATTATTATTATTATTATTATTATTATTTTTATTATTATTATTATTATTATTATTATTATTATTATTATTATTATTATTATTATTATTATTATTTATTATTATTATTATTATTATTATTATTATTATTATTATTATTATTATTATTATTATTATTATTATTATTATTATTATTATTATTATTATTATTATTATTATTATTATTATTATTATTATTATTTATTATTATTATTATTATTTTTTATTATTATTAATATTATTATTATAATAATATTGAAGAAATGGAAAACGAGCGCGCGTGCTATGTGCAGATTTATAGCACGTGGGGACTGATCAGAACACTAGAGAAGTATTAGGAGAAGCCGCATGACGCGTAGCGGACAAGTTTTCTATTTCTTTTATAAAATACAATCTCAATGCTCTTACAATGTATAAGTCAGATAAGAAGGGACAGAAACTCAAACAAAAATGGCGGCCAAGACGATGACAACGTGCAAGCACATGATAGTACATGTCATGGTATATCTCTCAAACGAATCATGTTCTTATTTTCAGCGTACTGATAGAACGAATTATGATCATTGACGCATTGTCCAACTATTACACTACTAAAAGGTAACGAATTATGATCATTGACGCGTTGTCCAGCTATTACACTACTAAAAAGTAACGAATAATACTCCCCTGTGCGCAATGAATTTGACCGTGAGCATAGTAGTTAGCGCATGCGTACAAACAGTGTTGCTATTCTAACGTGTTTCGTTTTTTTCTTTTTTCTTTAAAGATCTTTAAATAGTGACGTCAAGGACATTTGTTTGACTGGTAGAAAAACTAAATCAACAGAGAACAAGTCTGTACCTTTAACGCCTAGGACGACAACCAGCACGCTACCACAGATTGAAACAGCGAACAGCAATGTCGTACTACCAACTGTCAAGGAAAATGATGCGGAATGTACGGCGACCGAGGAAAAGAAAGGAGGAAAACAACCAACATTGTGTGGAATTTTCTCTGAAAGACTACGACGATACCAGGATATCAGAAACATTATAAGAGTAACAAGTAACGAGAAGCCGAGGAATATGCAAAACCTTGCGAAATCGAAAAAGGAGTCTTTAATTCTTCCTGCTGCCAAGCTTGTTTGTAAAGACGCTGACAAATCGCGACATGAGATTGTAGGAACTACATTCCCTCAGATTCCACTTTGGACCGAATATCAACCACGTCAACAGAAAATACAGTCTGAAAGAGTTTTGGAAACTTTGCGAATCGGCAAAAAAGTGAAAACATCGAAAGAAAGCTTAACCGAAGAATTAATCGAGGAAAACCTTAATCTACGTAGCTTGGAGACGAGAGAAGGTATCAATTCAAGAGGTGGAAATCTGTGTTTAGGAACTACTGTCCGAGCTCTGACCAATCAGAAAGAACAACATAGAACAATCAAAACAAATCCAACGTATCTCAATAAATATCTATCAGACAATTCGAATCTTCCTTTCAAGAAAACAAACCTTCATCCGAGAGAAACCACTTTTATACGGATATTAGGTCACCACAAAGCACCACCCACCAAGGATTCCAATATGGTGACGAAGCAAGATCTAAACGAAGATAAAGCGAAAATCCACCAATCAGTGACCAAAGATTATGGGATACCATTGAGTTATCTTCGCCGATTCGGTCGACCCCACTTTCATCATGTGTTAGAGGCACGATCGTATAAACCTGAAACAAGGAAGCTTGGAACCGCAGTTATTCCTAATTAGAGAATGTACTGATTAGAATGATTATGTAATTAACACAGATACAATATGTAATTTTATGACTATTATATTACGCGCGTTACGGTTACTTACAACCCCTCTGATAGAGCAGATTTCGTATGACTGTGAAAAACGGCACGGACGTCGTGCCTAGCCTCGTTTGCAGGCGTCCGTAGGGGCGATACCTCACTGCCGTGACCGTGATGATTTAGGAATTCGAATGGAATCCGTGCCGTGCGTGCGCCGTGGTTTTTCACAGTCATACGAAATCTGCTCTAACGCGAGGAGTTTCCAGTAGCAGTTGTGCCATTGGTACAAAATACATTTTAGTTTGCATAAGATGATTGCTGGTTGATTGCTGTTCATTATATATATAATATATTTATAACTTTACTTTACTTTGTTCGTTGGATAGATGAAGAGCCACTTCGGTGGAAATGCTGTCATTAAACCGTTATTATTATTATATTATGATCATATTATATTATTATATTATTAAAAGGATATTACAGTGCGACGCTAAACTGTGACCATCTTTAATATATATGTTGTGGTTTGAAATTTTCCACTGGTTTAAATATTTTAGTCCATTGTTTTGGTTTCTTAATTCACTTCCTTTCAGCTTAATCCTCAGTTTACAACTAACCCTCCTAGTGGAACTAGGTGGGGACAGAACCCATGCATGGTTCAAAGCAGCATCACCAAAATCAATGTGCTTACAGCAAAACTACTCGGTGCTGATTGGCTCATGAAGGAGGGCCGTCTTACTAGCAGACGATTGGTCAATTGCTACTTTAGCTCAATTTGAAAAAAAAGGGGGGGACTCCCATATATAAAGTGGTTGGGATGCTCGTCGTACCTTATAGGGGTCCAGATCCACAATTTGGTACCTCTTAGGGTGTCACAAATCTAAAAGGACCACAAGAGACTAAGCCAGTATCGTTTAGGGTGTTTGTCAGTAAATAAGATCCCCGAGATAAGATAATGACAGCCGGAATGACAGTTCTAGCTTTTGTCACTTTAGAGTTTGTATCTTTTAGGGGTAAAAATTATTTGTTACCACGCCCACCTGGGCAAGACTCGGGTACCTTTTAGGGGTCATTTTCAAAATTTCCGACGAGCATCCCAACCACTTTATATATTTCTACGTAGAATTACTGTATCAACACAAAAACTTAATTTTATCGCAATTCATTTAATTTGTATCAATAAAACAGCAAAAAGTTGGTTGTTTTTCAGCATGGATCGTAAAAAGACTTTATGATCCATGTTTTCAGTGACAGGCAGCCCTAGGGCTGTCCACAAGTTGCTCCAAATTGTTTAAAAAGATGCTCAAAATTTCTCAGAAAGTTGCTCAAAAGTTTCTGCAAAACTCTAAAAGTTGCTCCAAAATCTTAAAGTTGCTACAATGTTGCTTCGTATTTACTATAATAACATGCTAATTACCCAATCAAAGGAATATTTCTAACCATTTTTCTTTTTTTTTCATATAATATAGCTTGTTAACAGGAATTTACAACATTTTCTTTTTCATAGACGGCAAATGCAATTTCACACTACCACCCTCCCCTCCCTCCCCTCTTTGCCACCCTCCCCTCCCCTGTCTATGCAAAATATTTATATTTTTACTTTATTTTCATAGTTTTCATTTCCTTTCTTCATTCATTCTTTATCTTTATCTCTACCCACATTTCATTTGATTTTTTACTTTCTATTTTTCATCCTTTTTTATCATTTCACATGCAACCACTGTTCTCTCTTTCTTTCCATATGTAGTATGCCTTCTATAAAAAGTAACCACTGACTACCTCGCCTTTTCAAATAACCACAGGCAGCCCACTACTACTCCAAATGCACTACACTGCAGCATGCTGTTTACAAACTGTATTATGAACCATTAAGCGAAATAAACCAATTTTAGTACTTAATTGGCCTGTTTAATTTGCTTTAATTTGTGGAAATGGTTAAGAAAGAAAGAAGTTGCTCAACAGAAAAAAAGTTGCTCGAAATAAAAAAAGTTGCCCGAAATCGGAAAAGTTGCGCAAAAGTTGCCAAGCAACTTGTGGACAGCCCTAGGCAGCCCAACCATTGCTTCTGAGACTACTAAATAATAAATAAAATATATTTGCGTCTGACTTGGGACATGTGCCCTGCCAGTAATTGGGAACACTTGGGACATGTGCCCTGCTAATTGGGAAGACTTGTAGAACGAGTAGATAAGGAATGCTATTGTTTGTATTATCCCTCACAACAGATCTTGTAAGCAGCTGCGTGGCACTTGGGGTCCTTCGTTTCTCCGTACTAAGTTGATAATAAAGTTTACGAAATACGGTAAGAGAATCTGAGTGTTTGGTTTAGGAAATTAAATAAGCGCCCCTCTAATAAGCGCCCCCCTAATGGTAAGCACCCTCTCGAATAAGCCCCTCCCCCCTCCCTCCTACGCACCCTCTCTCGAATAAGCCCCCCTCCCCTCCTCCTACGCACCCTCTCTCGAATAAGCCCCCCCCCTCCTCCTACGCACCCTCTCTCGAATAAGCCCCCCCTCCTCCCCCCCTACGCACCCTCTCTCGAATAAGCCCCCCTCCCCTCCTCCTACGCACCCTCTCTCGAATAAGCCCCCTCCCCTCCCCTACACTGTTTTTTCAAACTAAGCACCCCCTCTCGAATAACTTTCAAAATCTGTTAGTTTTTCTTCAAGCAACTAGATGACATTTGTTTGTTTACAAATGACTTTCAAATAACAGATATTTAGAAAGTTTACAGTGTCTATAAAATAAAGGGCATTACGTACGGTTTGTTGGAGGGGGCCTGGGCCTTCAGCTAGGAACGCCTGTTGTTATTTATGCTTGGTGATAAAAAGACGCTCGGTGTTTACGAAGCGAAATGGCTGAACGACAGTAAAACACCACAGGTATAGAGGTTATAGAAACTGGACGTCGATTGCATTTGGATCGGTAATTTATGAGTGAAAGACGCGTTATGATTGTCAAGATGTAGAAAATAACATATTGGCTCTCATAACACTAACTATATGACAGCTGTCTTTAACTTTATTGGTCGACTGTTCATTTAACTTTTATAAGCTTTTACTAAGATGAAGTAGAAGGAAAACACAATATATATATATACGATTAATTGAGCTTGTGGAATATATCTTTCTGTATTTTCCAAACAACAAAACTGATGTCTCGTTTTCGTACGGATTTGAGAGCTTCACTTTCACAACGTAAATCGACCAAGTTCCCTCCAGTACAAAGCGAGCATGTAAGCAGATCCCCGTCTGCCAGTTCACAACATTGGGCAACCGACATGGTTGTAGGGCTGCAATTGAAAGCTGCTTCAACACCAAAAGACAACAAAGCAAGAGGTTTCGTGACAAGTCCAAAGGAAAGGATAAAAGAGATGGTGAACTCACCCAGAAGATCGTCCTCCAGTGTTCACAAAAATACTTCTCAGCTGCAGTTACAAGTTGACAAACTCAATCAAGAGATTAATTTGTTAAATATACAATTACAAGAGCTTCTAGATAAGATTGCCAAGCTGGAGAAAGAAAATGAGGTTAGTAAAACATCACTGATTAATTTATTCGCTGTGTCATACTTGCATGCAGGTTTGTTTGTGGTATATATATATATTGTTTGTACAGCTAGGAAGTGAATTTATTAGTTAACACTGAAATATAGTTTATTATTAATATTATTTAATTTTTATTAAAATATTATTATTATTTAATATTATTATATGTTTCAGAAACTCAGGTCCAAAAATTCATCACAACATAAAATAATCGAACAGTTGAAGGAACAGAATATGATAAAAAGTACTAAGATAACAGACCTTGAAGAATTACTCAAAACACAGGTTTGTAAGAGGCTAAATATAATTTAGGCAAGGTTAAAATCAGGGCAATGCCAGCCAGCGGTCTTGCCTTGGATATAACCCGCAGCATGGGGAACTACCAGGTAGCCTGCGTTACATCCGAGCTAAGGGTTAGTTCGGATGTAACGCAGGCTACTCCCAGGGGGACTCCTTATCAATCTGCTCACCCCTTTTGCTGATCATTGTGGATCAAATTTCCAAAGTTGGAAATCCATTCTCTTGCATGAACAGAACATTAAATGAGGTCTATTTCTGAAGACCCTGCTGCATTTAACCCAACCATTTCTTACCAAGTACCCTCTCGCAAAGTCTCGCCTTGACCATTCGATACCCCTCATGTCACACGATAATAATGTCACAGTTGTATTCATTTTATAAAAGAAATAAAAAACGTTTTCCCGTGATTTCATAGCTGATGCAAACACTCAGGGGTTTGGGAAAAGTCTTGAGCTCTGCATAAAGCCTCGCCTGTGGCTCGGTTTTACCCATCAGCTCTTAACTTCTCCGAATCTCCCCCTCGATCGTGTTTGCATCAGGCTATGTTGGAAAACGTTTTAGATTTCTTAAGTAAATATTTCGGTCATCCTGTTACAGCCAGTAAACAATTCAAACACTAGTTATATAGGTTCATTATAAATACTATTTCTTCAGGAATTAATCCACAAAAATAAAAATGATGAGCTCATCTGCAGACTTGATGATAAGGATAAGAGAATCAAGGAATTAGAAGAGTTACTGGTCAGGAAAAACCATGACATGGAGAAAATGAATACTGAGTTTCATCAACAAATGGAATTGAAAAAGAAGGAGGTATTTCTTTCATGATTGAATAGTTACCTGCAAGGGAAAGGAATGCTTGCATGGCTACGTGGAAGCAAAATCATTTGAAATATTGTACAATTTAGAAAACAAGAGAGTATTTTGTAACATTGTTGCTATTGTATTTATAGTATGCTGATGGCCTTGAGGAAGTCAGAGCTAATTATGAAGAGGAGTTGAAAGTGAAAGATGACAAGCTAAAGATTCTAAAATCACGCATGGCTGATGCTCTGAAAGACAACTCAAGGTTTGTATAATTGTCATTAGTATTTACCAAATCAGTGGATATCAATTTTGGTACGTCTTGATTGGCTCCCGTAACTCGGAATATCCTTGGCTATTCACTGTTTTGGGACGAGATTCAAAATGGCATCTCGTTTCGCTACAGTCTCCGAAGCTGACATTTTAATAAACAGCTTAATAAAGTGCCATTTTTTATCCAACTTATTTGGTAAATACTAAAACAATTATCCCCCTCCAGTGTCGGTGAGTAGTGGTGAATATTTTCCTTGCTGCTCGAGGACTTGCGGCTCAGTAAATATCCACCACTACTCACCTCCACTTCGGGGAATAATTGTTCACTATGTTATTGTAATACAGTGAACTCTCTCTAAGACGGACACCCTCGGGACCACCACCAACTGTCTGTCTTAGAGAGGTATCCGTCTTATGGAGAGTTATCCAATTTGACACCATTAACTAAAACGCACAGAGGTATAAGTCAAAGCTGAGACAATTTTTTATTGAAGCAGTTAATGGGACAAGAACATCTTGCGTGTAATTCTATTAAAAGTAGTTTACATTTACTGTATGGCACGCTATACGTGATCTGTTTGTTTTCTGTCATTACCTTTAGTATCAAACATCCCACTAGTATCCATCTTACAGGGAGTTTTTTGACCTATTTTTCACCAAAATTAATTTAAAAACTGTCCGTTGTCCGTCTTAGAGAGGTATCCATCTTATAGACATGCAACCATTCTGTTGTATTCCATAGGAGAGAATGTAAGATTGCAGCTCACGTACGACATTCCACTGCATTAATGTAGATAAAGTGTGATCACAAAGTAATGTCATTGAATTTCAGGGAGAGACAACTTCAGCTAGAAGAACTAACCCGAGAACTGAGAAAAGTTTCTGAAGAAGCAGACATTTTAAAAACTAGGATGAATACTACTAAGTTATCACAGGTACTTAATTGGGGCTCGAAGATTTTATGGATACTGGGCCATCGATCTGTCAGGTGCTCTGAAGAAACTTACTATGGGGGAACAATGCCCTAAATAGTAAATAAGATTATCATAAGAGAAATCTGATATTATATTTTAGGATGAAAGCTTGCATGCAGCCTCTTGTCAATATAATTCATGTGAAGACATTAACTTTTTCTTGATTGGTTTACAGGGGGGATGTAAGAACTGTCACATCTTTGAAAAGGAACTTCAAAATAAGATTATTGAGTTAAGAAGCAAAGATGTAGGACTCATTGAATTACAACGATTGTGTGAAAAAATGGAAAAACAACTTATGCAACAGGTGAACAGAAAACCTATGTATTAATTACTGTATACTTAATAATAATAATATTAATAATAATAATAATTTATATTGCTTGACTGTCGTATCAGGATGAGCTTCTTCGAATGTGGGCAAAGAGCAAAGGAAAAGTTATAAGATGACATTGGTATTTACGTGTTAATTAAGGAAGAAATCTACAACAGAATCTTGCCGTTTTAACATCAACTGAAGATTGCAAGTAACAAGTAACGGCCGGCCTGCTTTTATCAGTACCTGAACTGTCAAAGTGACCACTCAGATTGTCCTGTCTCACATCATGGTTTTCACTAGAGACGCGTTAGTTAAGCGTACAAGCTCACAAACACAAGAAAGAAAGCACAAACAATTAAAAGAATCACTTTTCGGCTCATGCTCCTGGTTCACGCTAGCAGCATACATTGTATAAGCACAAGCAACATACGCAGACTCAGTATTGTCAGCACCCTTATCATTTGCATACTCTTTCCCATGTTCCGCATTCGAGTTTGTGAATTGACAGCTAACTTCAAGAACCTGAATTGGCATCTGCGAATTGGCAACGAATTGGCAGCTAACTTCAGTCCGGTTTGTATAAATGGTGTTCTGAGTCTGCGTCTGTTGCTTGTGCTTATGTCGCTAGACATTCTCGTACCCAGAGCCCGCTCGTCATTTGGTTTGTCGCTGGCTCTGGGAATCCCTGAAATTTTAGCGAATTTCATTGGCTGATGAAATCAACAATGACTGATCGTATTTGATTGGTTCATGAGATCAACAAAGATTCAAACTTGCAAGGCGAACGAAAGGAATGACAGCGACGGTTGTATTTTCATACAATGGTATTCCGTTATTGAATTATAAAGCTATGGAAATGAGAGTGACTGTGTAGACATAAATTGATCTGAATTCGTAAAGGGAGATCTAACAATACAGAAATTATAAAAGTAAAGTAACGGCTACAGACACAATCGATCGTACTCGCTTTGAGTATTCAAAGGAATATTTTTATAATTCAAGAGAAACAATAACAAAGCGGAAGACAGGAAGGTTCACATGCAAGATTATATTAGAACATGTATTTATCGTCCAGCCTTTACCGCAACAGAGCCAGAGAAGAACCGGTGATGAACGTCGAAGGGATTTTAAACGGCTACACGAAGATAAATGTACAAACTTGTGTACTTGTTGTTTGAATATTCAAACCAACGTAAATACTACGTAGCCAGTAGACTCTTCCACAGTACCCGCTCTCAGCGGTCTTTAGTATGAGCATGCGCTCTGACGACTTGGTCGTCAAAATTTGACGACCGAGCAACAGGGTTTCCCAGAGCCAGCGACAAACCAAATGACGAGCGGGCTCTGGGTACGAGAATGGTCGCTAGAGTGAACCAGCCTTTATTGCTTGAGCTTGTCCATTTTCATATGACAACAGGCTTATAACTACAGTGAGTACATATATGAGTTGTACAGCTTGAGATCAGCAGCACCGTCAGATTGTCAAACTGTCTCAACTCAATGTTTAGATGAGGAAAGAAGCTAGTGTAGTTTCTTATTTGGCGTAACGTTCAACGGGTATAATTTTTATTACGAACTAGACGGACTGGCTGCGTTTATTTATTTGTAGTAGCTTATGTATAGGAATATGGAAAAAAGTATATTTGACCTAAAAAATAAATTCAATGTTCTTACCTCATTTGTGTTATCTATTATTTAGTTTCTGCGTGATTTTAGGCGTTTTTTTTACACCTACAATCCTTATTTCTATCATAACTGATGCAGATGACTTCATCGAAGCACCACTAAGCACGTGTAATGCCCGATGCATATTTTACATTATCACCAAGTGAAGAATTGTTTACCATCCCCTTGGTTTTGCTCAGAGCTGTAGACGAACGAAGGTGGGGAAGGTTGGGAAGAAGATTGCAAAGCAGCGCCGGTCGATGACTTCACTGACTTGATAGCCAATGAGAGCATGGACATCTATAACATCTCCCTATCTACCATTTGCAACGAGATATCACAAATTGGTCTTGATAGCCAATGAGAGCATGGACATCTATAATGACATCTCCCTATCTACCATCTGCAACGAGATATCACAAATTGGTCTTGATAGCCAATGCGGAGAGCATGGACATCTATAACATCTCCCTATCTACTATCTGCAACGAGATATCACAAATTGGTCTTGATAGCCAATGCGGAGAGCATGGACATCTATAACATCTCCCTATCTACCATCTGCAACGAGATATCACAAATTGGTCTTGATTATGTCTTAGCGGATGCCATTACTATCAAAAGTGTTTGCATCAGTGCTTCGTCATGTTTAACTAAACCTGGAGGCTATACCGGTGTTTTCATGTATAAAGTCAACGAGATGGTCTATCAAAAGCTATGTCCAACAAATTGTCCAGGAAACGATTGCAACTACCAGGGTTTTTACGAGGAAGTTGTTGAAGAGGCGAACATGTTAGTGGTCTAGGGACTACAACACAGATGTGGACTCAGATGTGGGACGAATTTTTCGAAAATGCCGTGACTAATCGAGCTTTCAGTAATTTGGACGTGGCTTTATCAATGATTGCCGAAAAGTCATCCCACTTTTCTTTCGTATCAATAAGTTGCAAAGTAGGGGTGTTGCCGAATGCCTGCGCGTATGCTGATCTTTTTGCACAGTATAAATTCATCAAGAAAGTCCAAAGATATCGAACGAGAGGTTTTTCTGTAAAGATCTTCGTCTGAGGGTTTATCACGTAATTTCAAAACTCATAGGACAAAAAAAATGATTATCATAGCTGGAAAGAGCTCGTTGAAATTAGTAAAAATGTGAAGTTTGGAAAAGATCGCTTCACAAATTGCGAAGATGTGAATTTTCAAAAATCGAAATTTTGAATGAAAACCTTTGTTGGAGGCAAGAGTTGCCTCCAAGCCGTAATTTCCAAAAGTTTTCATATAAAATTTCGATTTTTGAAAATTCATATCTTCGCAATTTGTGAAGCGATCTTTTCCAAACTTCACATTTTTACCTATTTCAACGAGCTCTTTCCAGCTTTGATAATCATTTTTTGTCCTATGAGTTTTGAAATTACATGATAAACCCTCATTGCTCGGCCTACAAAGGGACAATCTTCACTTCACACGGTTGTTGCAAGTATCCAAGAGCTAACCAAGATTTGCATGCCGCCGTTTCAGGAATTCTACCTATTTTGAAGGTCTTGCAACGTTTGATGAAGGAATAGCTGCTGCTGATGTTGGCTTCATCAGGGGAGAACTGAACAAGTACGAACAGTCTTTACGAGAAGTTGAAACGAAACTCAAAAACGATGTAAGGAATGCCATGATTATGGCAGTATCTGTTCAAGTCGGCAACCTTGCAGAAAAAAATAGCCCAGCTTGCTGCCTTTTAAATGAGGAAAATATTGATGGCTTGATATCATACTATCGTATTGAAATAAAGGTGCTATCTATACAGGGATAATGCACCTCATCACACAATACCGTCAGATGTTTATCTTCCAACCCGCGCAAGTTCGGAAGGTGATACCGGTTTTGTGGATCTTCTTGCGCTGGCGAGAGGAGAAACTGTGGTATTTCGAGTGCCAAATGATGATTGGCTGGTGAGATACGGTTGGAAGGTCGCTGGACTAAATCCCATTCCTTTTGTCGAGAGCTTCAAGCTATTTCTTCCTCACCGAGTTTACAATGCCAGTAGCATCGTACAGAGCATCACTCGAACTACTATCTGACCATCAAGTCAGTGGCAGGCAGTTCTGTTTCTACGATCTCGCCAAACACAGGAGTTGTATACATGTATCTCCTACCACGAGGGCATAGCACGTTCCGTACCATATATGATGAGGGCTATCGAAGTTGTTCTGGAACAGAAATAAACAATCCTTACAGTCTTTGCAGCAATCTTCCCAACATTTGTGACAAATCCACAAGACATGCAGGTCAGAGCCTTCTTCCTACCATACTCTCGACTTGGAGTCTGAAAGCTGACTTCTACCAAGGGTCGCAAAAGATTGAATGGAATGCACCAAGCCCAGAGACTAACCTTCTATTGACCGCTAAAGTTATTTTAAGGATGCCTTTACGCAGCAGGAAGAGACAACATATCCCAAACTTGCAACCACGATCAGATGTAGTTATGTCCCAAGACGGATGTTGCTATGGCAACAGGTACAGAAGCTCTACAAGCAGCAGCAACTGTGAGATATGTCCAGAAAGATCAACGTCCAACCTCGGTGGATTGTACTGCGAGATCGACCAGAGCAGTGCCATAGCAAACCGTACAGATAATGGAATTGTACGATGTAGTACTTGAAATTGTGCTGGAAAAAAAAGAAGCAATGACAAGTTGTGTTAGATCACGACCCTAAAATCCACTTGTAAATTAACCTGAGCCCCTTACGCCCGCCCCAGTCCCCCACCTATTCCCCTTTGGGCCTGAAACTCAGGTTACTTGTAAATAAGCCAGTTCACGCTGTCGTCCGCCATTTTGAATTGGGGCAAACGCGGCAAAATTTATAGAAATCTGGATCACTTTGACTTGCCGTAACTCCGCTCGATTTCGTTGGATTTTTAAAAACTTACCATTTTAGAAAATATGTTTTATTTGTTATTTATGTCCTATAATATGATGGGTATTGGAAGGCTACAAATCGAGAAAAAAATATGCAAATTAGCTCGAAATTTTAAGATACATTCGTGAAAAGAAGATTGACTCGAAAAAGGTAGTTAAAACAACTACATTGGTCTTAGTTTCACTCCAACAACTCATATGCACGCGTCATATGCATGCCTGCTGATTATCGAAGTTTAAATTTTGAAAATCCAACGAAATCGAGCGGAGTTACGGTAAGTCAA
The DNA here is from genome assembly GCA_033675265.1 of Actinostola sp. cb2023. Lineage (NCBI taxonomy): Eukaryota > Metazoa > Cnidaria > Anthozoa > Actiniaria > Actinostolidae > Actinostola > Actinostola sp. cb2023. The sequence goes on along the minus strand of JAUJYZ010001086.1, from coordinate 546,556 downwards.
AGTGATCCAGATTTCTATAAATTATGCCGAGTTTGCCCCAATTCAAAATGGCGGCCGACAGCGTGAACTGGCTTATTGAAGTCATGCATTAAAAGTGACTCACTGACTTACTTTGACTCGTCTTTGAACTGATGAAAAATAGAGTATTTAGAAAAAAACATCAACAAAAAAGGCAAGTGTTTTGCAAAAACAACAAAGACGTTTGCATTTGTTTGAATTACTTTATTCAGTTCTGTATAGATATATGTATATATGTACATTCATAAAGAATTGGAATTAAGCTTTCTTCTCACTTCTAATTTTATTGATAAATTAATAGTGCAAAATCCATTTAGATAAACTTACTTATTCAAAGAAAACTCCAAATCATTATGGAGTTGATTCAAGCCATTCTCGTACCCAGACCCTTCTGAAAGGTGAGAAGGGAATGGGTATGATAATGCATTCAAGCAACTTCCAACAACAACAACAACAACTGATCTATTCGATAAAAAATGAACGTTCAGAGATCTTAGGAACTGGGGATGGCATTTAGCCGCGGCTTTACTGGACCAACTGGACCCTCTTTGCTTAGCTAAGCCATGCCTTAGTCAGTAAATTGACTGTTTTGAACCATTTATATCAATCGATCTCGAAGCGGCAACCTTTTGCCTCTCAACATTAACTTGAGTATGAACAGAATGCCTCGATGAAGAAAATCTATGTAAAAGTGTTAAGACAGTTCAAAGCCTGCGTTACAGTTGATGGAATATCTTAGCTTGTCTCTTAGAGTACTCTTCTTGTGATAGTTTGGTAGCTTGAGAAGGTTAAAGCACGTAGAGGCTGTTGGTAAACGTCCAATTGGATCACGACGTCGTCGTATGTTCAGAAACCCACGAATAACACTGCCCACCGTATCACCATCATCCTTAAAGTAAACAATATACAAGGTTATAGGACACACCACGAATAACACTGCCCACCGTATCACCATCATCCTTAAAGTAAACAATATACAAGGTTATAGGACACACCACGAATAACACTCGTGTCTATTTACAGGCGATTTCATACTTTGTTTTTATTTCGTAAAAATATACCATTTTCATTCCAAGAAGGAAATACCGCGTTTTCGATAAAATTCGCTCTCAATGTTTGTTTCTTGAGGATTTTGTTGAGTTCTTCGTCCGAGTTTTTTTCCAAGTTTAGGACAGATTATGAGAATGCCCGTCCACTTTATGCGCACAGCAACAATCGGTATGCGTCGTTTTAACTGATTGTTGCTGTTGTTAAGAGTTCTTTATATTTTCTCTCGTGTGTCTATAACGCAATGGGCGCATGGACGCTCGTTGACTAATTGATAAACAGTAAACCAAGTGTTTTTTGTGTGTGTTGTCTTGCTTGTTCTTTTACTTTCTGAAGCACGTTCATTAGAAACAGAAAAACGTCTGTCTGGCCATTTTGTTTTTGTTTGCTTCTTAGTCGCGCGTATGCGTCGTTGCCATAGAAACACTCCAACGGACTACACTATATTTTTCCATGCATCATTTTTGTTACATTACCTCTTCATCACTACACTCCACACAGCGTATGGAAAATGGCGGTTCTAGATGTTCAAACCCCAGCAGGGGTGGCTTGGAACAGCTGGTCACAAACTGACAAAACCATTCAAACAATTAGTCATGACAGAAAATCACACTCTCTCTTTAATATCACACTCTCTTTAATATCACACTTTTCTAAATCTGTCTGTGCGCGTGGATGGTAAGATGAATGTACGGTTTTAATATCGTAAGTTACGTACATGATTTACAAGTAACTATGGCTACGTACAGGATTTACAAGTAACTATGGCTACGTACAGGATTTACAAGTAACTATGGCCACGTACAGGATTTACAAGTAACTATGGTTACGTACAGGATTCACAAGTAACTATGGTTACGTACAGGATTTACAAGTAACTATGGTTACGTACAGGATTTACAAGTACTCGTAGAATAGTACCTTGAGAAAGTGGGACTTCTCTTTGTCATCAAAGTCCTTATCCAAGATCTCCCATAACCAGACAACCACACGATGGCTGCCATGGTAACCGCCATAGTAACGAGTGTGCTTTCTAATAAAAACAATAACAAAAGAAATGAGGATGAAGTGTGCTGAATCACCACTGTCACCGCTCTCTGTTTTCTTTCATTATTACTACTTATTCTTCTTTCATCTCGCCTTTTAGTCTTCATTTAAAATTGTTTCGGTCGAGAATTTTGATTTCACAATTGCAAACAATTTTGCTGAAGATTTCCGTCAAATTTAGGAACGAAACTGATGTCAAATCTTGACGCATGGGTGGTAGGGTGAGTAGCACACGTCGTCCTGTTAGACATTACATGATTTACTATGAGAGTGGTAACCTATGGCACGGAGTTACATTCCGGTACGGAGTCGAAGACATGTAATATTGATGATATTTACACGGCTCAAAGGGAGAGTACTTCATTTATTTATGTAGTTCAATAAAGTTTTTGATTAATCGATTGATTAATTCTATTCAACCTATAATCACAGCGCGCATCATTGCATTGCTTAACCAATCAGAATGCTTGGACACCACACGGTCACGGCACAGTACCGTCACTGCCGTAACTACTTCCCACTCATACGAAAACGACTCTATGCTATCTTGGTACTTGTAACTGAGTCTTGTGTATGATCAAGTGAGAAACTCAATTATTAACTCTAGTTCGCCTTTTAATCTAAGACATCAATGACATTACCTCAAGTCAGACAGATCGAGTCCAGTATTATCACCAGATATGAGCCGCTGGAGCTCTGGGGCTGAGAACATCTGCAGCCAATCAGGACGCACGATGGACTTGAATCCCCGGATGAAGGCCTTTGTTTGGTTATGATTTTGCAAGCACATGCGATAATGGGCCATGAGATGGACATAGCTAATCCTGACGGGGGAGGGGAAGGGAAACTTTAACCGATGCACTCATTCTATCCCAGAATACCCTGCATTATACTTACTTGTTTTCGTTGCTAACTGTAATAACACTCCCACCAGGCTTGAGTTCATGAGTCACAACCTTCAAGACATTAATTGGAACAATGTTGCAAATGCAATAATGGTTCACTGAATCTATATTATATATAGATTATACACTCCTGTTACCGTATATTATACACTGAAGGGACAACCCTGTTTAAATAAAGGTTTATTCATTCATATATATTTTTTGTTCACATTCACGTTTTAACGAGCTTTGTAGCTCCTAGGTGACTACGTGTTTAAATAAATTATTATTATTATTATTATTCGTAATACTAAAGTTTACACTAGCGACATAAGCATAAGTACTGCATTGCTCATAACGGTGCTTGTCTTTTCTCACACCTATTGCATAAGTATTGCATTGCTCATAACGGTGCTTGTCTTTTCTCACACCTATTGCATAAGTAGTGCATTGAGTCTGCATATATAAATAATAATACATAAACTAATGTACTAATAGATGGCTGTCTAGCATGCAATAACTATAAAGGTATCCAGATGGAATTGCCCTAAAAAGAACCCTCGTCCCACCAGATAGTGACAAAACGTTTTCAAAATTACCTTTCCTAACACATCTTCTTGGAAGGCAAACGTCAAATCAAGATCACGTATATCACCATCGTAATTCTACAAAAAAAACATGTTACCTTAATACAGGTTATATACTCCTCCTTAATAAAGGTTATACACTCCTGTTACCTTAATAAAGGTTATACACTCCTGTTACCTTAATAAAGGTTATACACTCCTGTTACCTTAATAAAGGTTATACACTCCTGTTACCTTAATAAAGGTTATACACTCCTGTTACCTTAATAAAGGTTATACACTCCTGTTACCTTAAAGTGCCTATAACCCCTGTGAGTTTGTTTTAAAAATCGATTATATATTAAGTGAATAGTTGCAGGTTTCACGTATTTTGTGATTTGAACTTCGCGTTTGCAAGCTATAGAGGTTTGAAAACGCGATATGGAAATCAGATGACGTCAAAATGACGCACTTTAAGGAATCAGGTCTTCTACAAAAACACCCTTATGCAAACTACTGACATTTTGAAACTTGCAATATCTTTTCATAGTCTATAGATATGATTTGATAAACTTTTTATCCTATTTCAGAAAGAACACAACTAAATAAGCTATGGCATCATTCCTTAAGTTACGTCACCAAATTAACATATCCCGATTTCAAACCTCTATAACTCACAAACACGAAGTTCAAATCACAAAATACTGAAACCTGCAACTATTCAGTTCATATATAATCAATTTTTACAACAAACTCACAGGGGTTATAGGCACTTTAATAAAGGTTATACACTCCTGTTACCTTAATAAAGGTTGTACACTCCTGTTACCTTAATAAAGGTTGTACACTCCTGTTACCTTAATAAAGGTTGTACACTCCTGTTACCTTAATAAAGGTTGTACACTCCTGTTACCTTAATAAAGGTTATACACTCCTGTTACCTTAATAAAGGTTATACACTCCTGTTACCTTAATAAAGGTTATACACTCCTGTTACCTTAATAAAGGTTATACACTCCTGTTACCTTAATAAAGGTTATACACTCCTGTTACCTTGATAAAGGTTATACACTCCTGTTACCTTAATAAAGGTTATACACTCCTGTTACCTTGATAAAGGTTATACACTCCTGTTACCTTAATAAAGGTTATACACTCCTGTTACCTTAATAAAGGTTATACACTCCTGTTACCTTAATAAAGGTTATACACTCCTGTTACCTTAATAAAGGTTATACACTCCTGTTACCTTAATAAAGGTTATACACTCCTGTTACCTTAATATAGGTTATACACTCCTGTTACCTTAATACACTCCTGTTACCTTAATAAAGGTTAGACTCTTGTATAGATCCTGGTCAAGAGAAGGCAGTTCATCGATTGAACTGTACAAAGAACTGTGTTGTTGACCAAGAACATGGTTCAGAAAGAACAATGCAAAGGGTACTTCAACAACGATACCCTACAACACGAAACATAACGTACATATTTTGTCCTAGATTTGGGTACGACATACAAAGTTTAACTACAGTCAACCGTCACACTTGACCTGACTGTTGGCCTGGTTTTCACAAGCATGCTGTCTAGTAAGAAGCATAAGCACAAGAAATGGAAATGTTGATTGTTGCTTATGCTTATGTCAGGCCTGTTTTCATGGTGAAATAAAGCATCTTGCGTTGTGCTTGCAGTGAAATACACGACATTGCCTGCATGTGGCAGTTACAATTTGAATTGTGAACATAATTCTCCTCAAATGAACATAAGGTATTTCTCACCTCATAAACAGCTTTGCCCAACATTTTACCAACAAACTCAAACAGATTCAAGTGATTTTCTTGGATAAATGAAGTGGATGATGGATATAGACGCTGCTCATCGCCAGTTGTCGTCTACAATAAAAGAGATTCATGGCTGGATAGCAATTACTTCACTGTTAATGACCTAGTTGTTATTACCTACATACATTTGTACATAGCTAATTGCATAATCGTTGTCGGGTCGAAAAAATCATGAAAGCTATGACCAAAAGGAATTCTGGGAAATTAAAACCCTCAAATAACACCGTCAAATCATCGACCTTTTTATCCGGTCTTGTAAGATCTTAGTTAAATAGCTCATATATTTTCAAAAATATGAGAACATTGAATATATCTGTATATAATGCAGGTCATGAACTGATTTCCCATCCATCCTTGCGGTCTCAGCTTCTATGATTTATGATTTTCAACCAGACAACGATTATGCAATTAGCTATATGCTTACCCTAAAAAGATTAAGAGCAGGATCAAACGCCTTTTTGATGGTTTCTTCCAGAAATTCCTTGAATACACCATCTTGATCGATGCCAGCTTCTGGAAGACCCTGAAACATAACAGATGATGATATGTAGATGTGCACATATCACTAGGTGAATCTTTGTAGGATTCATTTATTGTCCTACAGGCGATGTAGATATTAGTGCACAAATCACTAGGTGAATCTTTAGCCAGGTACCCATACTGGACCTAGTTAGCCAGGTATCCATACTGGACCTAGTTAGCCAGGTACCCATACTGGACCTAGTTAGCCAGGTACCCATACTGGACCTAGTTAGCCAGGTACCCATACTGGACCTAGTTAGCTGGGTACCCATACTGGACCTAGTTAGCCAAGTACCCATACTGGACCTAGTTAGCCAAGTACCCATACTGGACCTAGTTAGCCAGGTATCCATACTGGACCTAGTTAGCCAAGTACCCATACTGGACCTAGTTAGCCAGGTATCCATACTGGACCTAGTTAGCCAGGTACCCATACTGGACCTAGTTAGCCAGGTACCCATACTGGACCTAGTTAGCCAGGTACCCATACTGGACCTAGTTAGCCAAGTACCCATACTGTACCTAGTTAGACAAGTACTCATACTGGACCTAGTTAACCAAGTACCCATACTGGACCTAGTTAACCAAGTACCCATACTGGACCTAGTTAGCCAAATACCCATACTGGACCTAGTTAGCCAAGTACCCATACTGGACCTAGTTAGCTGGGTACCCATACTGGACCTAGTTAACCAAGTACCCATACTGGACCTAGTTAGCCAGGTACCCATACTGGACCTAGTTAGCCAAGTACCCATACTGGACCTAGTTAGCCAAGTACCCATACTGGACCTAGTTAGCCAAGTACCCATACTGGACTGGTTACCAGTTAATACTGGACCTAGTTAACCAAGTACCCATAGTACCCATACTGGACCTAGTTAACTAGTTACCAAGTACCCATACTGGACCTAGTTAGCCAGGTACCCATACTGGACCTAGTTAACCAAGTACCATACTGGACCTAGTTAGCCAAGTACCCATACTGGACCTAGTTAGCCAAGTACCCATACTGGACCTAGTTAGCCAAGTACCCATACTGGACCTAGTTAGCCAAGTACCCATACTGGACCTAGTTAACCAAGTACCCATACTGGACCTAGTTAGCCAGGTACCCATACTGGACCTAGTTAACCAAGTACCCATATACTGGACCTAGTTAGCCAGGTACCCATACTGGACCTAGTTAACCAAGTACCCATACTGGACCTAGTTAGCCAGGTACCCATACTGTACCTAGTTAGCCAAGTACCCATACTGGACCTAGTTAGCCAGGTACCCATACTGGACCTAGTTAACCAGTTAACCCATACTGGACCTAGTTAACCAAGTACCCATACTGGACCTAGTTAACCAAGTAGCCATACTGGACCTAGTTAGCCAAGTACCCATACTGGACCTAGCTAGCCAGGTACCCATACTGGACCTAGTTAGCCAGGTACCCATACTGGACCTAGTTAACCAAGTACCCATACTGGACCTAGTTAGCCAAGTACCCATACTGGACCTAGTTAACCAAGTACCCATACTGGACCTAGTTAGCCAAGTACCCATACTGGACCTAGTTAGCCAGGTACCCATACTGGACCTAGTTAACCAAGTACCCATACTGGACCTAGTTAGCCAAGTACCCATACTGGACCTAGTTAACCAAGTACCCATACTGGACCTAGTTAGCCAGGTACCCATACTGGACCTAGTTAGCCAAGTATCCATACTGGACCTAGTTAGCCAAGTACCCATACTGGACCTAGTTAGCTGGGTACCCATACTGGACCTAGTTAGCCAAGTATCCATACTGGACCTAGTTAACCAAGTACCCATACTGGACCTAGTTAGCCAGGTACCCATACTGTACCTAGTTAGCCAAGTACCCATACTGGACCTAGTTAGCCAAGTACCCATACTGGACCTAGTTAGCCAGGTACCCATACTGGACCTAGTTAGCCAGGTACCCATACTGGACCTAGTTAACCAAGTACCCATACTGGACCTAGTTAGCCAGGTACCCATACTGGACCTAGTTAACCAAGTACCCATACTGGACCTAGTTAACCAAGTACCCATACTGGACCTAGTTAGCCAAGTACCCATACTGGACCTAGTTAGCCAAGTACCCATACTGGACCTAGTTAGCCAGGTACCCATACTGGACCTAGTTAGCCAGGTACCCATACTGGACCTAGTTAGCCAGGTACCCATACTGGACCTAGTTAACCAAGTACCCATACTGGACCTAGTTAACCAAGTACCCATACCCTAGTTACCAAGTACCCATACTGGACCTAGTTAGCCAAGTACCCCTAGTACTGGGACCTAGTTAGCCAAGTACCCATACTGGACCTAGTTAGCCAAGTACCCATACCCATACTGGACCTAGTTAGCCAAGTACCCATACTGGACCTAGTTAGCCAAGTACCCATACTGGACCTAGTTAGCCAAGTACCCATACTGGACCTAGTTAGTTAGCAAGTACCCATACTGGACCTAGTTAGCCAAGTACCCATACTGGACCTAGTTAGCCAAGTACCCATACTACCTAGGACCTAGTTAGCCAAGTACCCATACTGGACCTAGTTAGGACCTAGTTAGCCAAGTACCCATACTGGACCTAGTTAGCCAAGTACCCATACTGGACCTAGTTAGCCAAGTACCCATACTGGACCTAGTTAGCCAAGTACCCATACTGGACCTAGTTAGCCAAGTACCCATACTGGACCTAGTTAGCCAAGTACCCATACTGGACCTAGTTAGCCAAGTACCCATACTGGACCTAGTTAGCCAGGTACCCATACTGGACCTAGGTAGCCAAGTATCCATACTGGACCTAGTTAGCCAAGTATCCATACTGGACCTAGTTAGCCAGGTACCCATACTGGACCTAGTTAACCAAGTACCCATACTGGACCTAGTTAGCTGGGTACCCATACTGGACCTAGTTAGCTGGGTACCCATACTGGACCTAGTTAGCTGGGTACCCATACTGGACCTAGTTAGCCAGGTACCCATACTGGACCTAGTTAGCCAGGTACCCATACTGGACCTAGTTAGCCAGGTACCCATTCTGGACCTAGTTAGCCAGGTACCAGGTGCGGATCTAGGGGAGGGGTGCAGGGGGTGTGCACCCCCCTGGATGAGCTGATATCTACTGCATTATTGGTGCTTGAGTTTGTGTACGTCCTGATCATAAATGGTGCATCCCCTCCTAAAAGATGGCGCAACCCCTCCTAAAAAAAAATCCTGGATCTGCCCCTTGGTACCGACACCAGTCTAAGCCAGACACCTCTCTATGCCAGACACCTTTGTCTGATAAATAAATTCACTCTCTCTAAAACAGACACCTTGCTAAGACTGACACCTCATTAAGTGAGACAGCAAAAGTTGGTACTTATGGTGCCTTGACTTATTTAGAGAGAGTTGTTCATCTACCTGTTCGTTGATAAATCGCACTCGAATGATTCCTTTAAGAACATGAGCAGCGACGTTGGAGAGTTGGCCGTAGCCATTCTAGGAATAAATCATGTCAACAGTCAACAATTTGTTGTTACCACTGATCAACAAGCTGAACATTAGTAAAGGAAAGTTGGGTTGGTTAAAACCTTAATTGCTTTGTCTTAACTGTCAGTTATTAATGAGTTTAGATTACTTATCTGTACATTGTTGTGTCTCCTTCAAAACTTCAAGGTATGTTACAGTGCGACTACACCAACCAAGGCTACCCAAACAAATTTTGAATCAAATTTTCTAATCACATTAGTGACGCTGAATAACAGAATGTCGAATTCTACAATTTAAACTGTTTCTTGTTCACTCTTGATCATATGCATACACATATAAAGTAAAATATATGCTATTAAAGCGAAAATTTGAAAATTTGTGCAGATTCTATTGTTTAAATGCTCAATTGTGATTGGATAATTTGTATGAAAATTTGTTTGGGTGGCCTTGGTTGGTGTAGTCACACTGTAATACTATTTATCACATCACCATCAGTTTGTAAAGGTATACCGACACATGGTGTGACATTGTACACCATATTGCTGGCCTGCAATATGTTGTAGTCAAGCTTATTGATTAAGTACAATGTGTTCTGTGGACACATGCTGAAATCGTGCACACAATGCTGCACCAATTGTGCCTTTAAGTCTGAGCAGTACTCACCTCCAGTAAACGGCTTCTGTGTATTGTTATTAGTGTTCCTTGTGGGACAAAGTCATCGTTTGGTCTTGTTATTCCAAGAGTGTCCTTATCTTTCGCCACATATTCACGGAAAAGTTGAACACGCTAAAATGTATTGATAATCAATAATATGAACTAATAGTTCAGTTGAAATAGTATATATATATCTATTATTCTAATATATTATTCTAATTTCGTTGTTTCTCTTTGTTAAATCATATTTAGTGAAGTCTAATAGTTCAACATTATTTAGACATTTAGTAGCTACTCACTTCCTTGTGTGGCATGGTATGTGGAACTTTCTGTAAGATGACACTTGCTCGTCTTCTTCCCTCTGCTAACTCACACTTGAAGGCAGCTGATTTGACTTCCCTGAGAAACAAATATTAGTTAAATAGATGTCTGGTTAAACCTGTTTTTAGATTATGCATACTAATAAAATTAGGAATTTCAGACAGACAAACAGACAGTAAGAAATAATATAGTAATGTTTGATGTACTTGATAAGCCAGTGGTTTGGTGGAGTAAAGGACCGTCTACAGTCTCTGTCGTACAATATCATCAAAAGTGTATGCGCAGAATTCAGGAGACTCTCTGCTACAATACTTTGAGGTTTGTTATCTGGTGTTCAAAGAAGAAAAATAAATTAAATGGACACCATCCACTTATGAGTGATGGTGGTGGTGCTGATTCTGTTTGTAGATGCTGCTGCAACATAATACAGGGAGATAGCAGAAAGATGATGACATGGAACATGATGATGATGATGACTAAAAATAGTGATAGTGATGATAAGAGTGATGGTGATGATGACAATAGTCTGTGGTGACAGTGATATGGCAAGTACATGGTCTTTACCATCTGCGACTTCATTCCAATACAACTTAAACACAAGTTTGTTTAAGAAAGTTGACATGTGAACAAGATCATCAAGGCAGAAGGGTTTCTGTTGCTCGTACATCTCTTGATCATCAACAATCCTGTCCACACAAAAAAAAACAATACAGCTTTTTAAGGATATAGAACCTATTTTAAAAGTCCAATCAGAAGATGGAGTAAATCCACTGGCTCCACAAAGTAACACTGTCACATCAATCATATAATAATAACAAATGACTTAAGCAAGTTTATCTTCTTTGGTGACCTCAGGGGCTAAGTGGCTGATTGACATGGCATACTGGAGAGAAGGGGTGGATGGTGCACCCCTTGATGATGGTATTGACATGGCACACTGAAGGGAAGGGGTGGATGGTGCACCCTGTGATGATGGAATTGACATGGCACACTGGAGGGAAGGGGTGGATGGTGCACCCCTTGATGATGGTATTGACATGGCACACTGAAGGGAAGGGGTGGATGGTGCACCCCTGTGATGATGGAATTGACATGGCACACTGGAGGGAAGGGGTAGATGGTGCACCCCTTGATGATGGTATTGACATGGCACACTGGATGGAAGGGGTGGATGGTGCACCCCTTGATGATGGTATTGACATGGCACACACTGGAGGGAAGGGGTGGATGGTGCACCCCTTGATGATGGTATTGACATGGCACACTGGAGGGAAGGGGTGGATGGTGCACCCCTTGATGATGGTATTGACATGGCACACTGGAGGAAGGGGTGGATGGTGCACCCCTTGATGATGGTATTGACATGGCACACTGGAGGGAAGGGGTGGATGGTGCACCCCTTGATGATGGTATTGACACCCACCCCTTGATGATGGTATTGACATGGCACACTGGAGAGAAGGGGTGGATGGTGCACCCCTTGATGATGGTATTGACATGGCACACTGAGAGAAGGAGTGGATGGTGCCCCCTGATGATGGTATTGACATGGCACACTGGAGATAAGGGGTAAATGGTGGGTAGATGGTGTAACCTTTGATGATTGTGTTTGGGATTATTAAATTTCAAACTTTAGACGGCAGTGAAGATGATCAAAATGATGCTGCTGTTATTGTAGTAGCTGCAAACTGTTTCTCTTTACTAAAGAAATAGAATAACCTGTATGAACTTACGGCATAAGGTGGCTGCAACAGTCACAGAACAGCGTAAGAGTTGCTTGTAAAGCTTGTGAACAATTAACTCCAGACCGTGTAATATTGTTAAGCACTAGCTCAGGACCACCATTATTGCCAATCAACTCAAAAAATCGCCAAAGACGCACAAGAAAATCTTCTTGGTAACTCAAACCTGACAGGAGAATTCACATTATTTCCATATATTATGTACAGTTTATTTCAAAAAAGGTTATTGTGTTGATACTGCATGCTGAATTGTAATAAATTACAAAGAGTGTTTCTAAAACCAAAACACTTTAGTTTTAATTTCAGATAAGAAATGTCTAGTGTAGGAAAAGTGAAAGAACATACACAAACAATGCAGACAGTAAAAATGTGTACTATTAAATACCTGTCAAGATATCCAGTCGTATTAAAGAGAATGTCGTTACTGTAGTTTGATACATAACACATACATTGGAAACCAACTCAACCTGTGATTGGCTAACTTTAGTGCTTGTCTTGCCACCCAGCTGTAAGGAGCCAATCCGACCCCAGAGGGATTTAGAATCTACAACAATAGAAGGCTAAAGTAACAGTAATTGACGACTCTTAAATATTATTAATATGCGGGCTTAGCCTCGAATCCAGGAGTTGTTGTTTTGTTATTCTAATTTCTGCTTTTGTTTTCTATCTCAGAAGTGAGGCTAAGCCCACATATGAATATTATTAAAGAGTCATCAATATTAATCACTATGATTTTGGATATCATCTAAATTAGAGTTCATTAAGTTCTAAAATGTCTGCATTGATAATTCTAGTGGATATATTATAGCATATTATTTCTCATGCTTATAACTGCTTTATTAGTTTTGTTTGCTGACCCTCAAAGAATAAACCTCACCAATGAAGGTATGAATAATAACGTACATGGATTTTTGTCTTGGGTTGTTGTGCCACTTATAAATAATAGGGGATAGTAATAATTGATCATTATAAACTTGTCCTTATAATCCACAATCTAGTTATACAGGGTAGCAAAGGGGGGGGGGGGGTGTGATCACGCTTCACGTCACTGCCATTTTTTTGTAATTTCACGACTAAAAAGAATCATTTAAGCCATTTCACGGATCACGGTTTGATCTTTTGTTTATGAAGTGTTTTTCATGCACAATTCACGCACCATTTTTGGGCCAAAACACATGTCACATGTAACCCCTTTGCTACCCTGGTTATATGTTGTGAAAGTGTCAAATGTCATACCTCTTTTATTTTGTTCTTGTGTTTGTTTGTCAAGTTCAGTTACAGTCTTAAGGTCTTCAAACAACAACTCCACCATGTCACGATGCCACAATATCTGAAGCTGTTTGATTACATGTGGAATGGAATCATTTAACCTGTCAATAAACATACTTAAAGTTTAACTCAACACTTCACGCTCCCAGTGACAACTTTGCAGTCTAGAGTACGGTGCCGACAGCTTGCAACTGCTACATGTATATATCCTCAATAAATAAAGAGGTATTATTATTATTATTGTTATTATTATTGAACATTTCTAACATTATTATTACTATAATTATTATTATTGTTATTATTATTGAACATTTCTAACATTATTATTACTATAATTATTATTATTATTGTTATTATTATTGAACATTTCTAACATTATTAAATTACTATAATTATTATTATTGTTATTATTATTATTAGAGTGATTCCAATATACCTGGGCACTACTAATTATTAGCTGTCAGTGTCTATTAGATGCAAAGGAACAAAAGAAAACAAAAGAATGAGTGTCTAATAGTGTGTATTGGTGTAGTTAGTAATGCCCAGGTTTATTGGAATCACTCTATTGATAACTATTATTTTTTGATGTGAGCATGCAGAGTTAGACACTACACATTCCTAACTAGCAATCATCGCTAACTACTTCCATAATAAAGCATGACATTCACCTTTGATCATTCTTTTGCTTAAACCATCCCAAAATAGGATGCCAGTTTGTGAGGCTGCTTTGTTTCTTGGCAACATATGACTGACAGTATAACAGCACCCTTGATACTACCACCTAGGTATCAGATGTCATTTTACTACAAGAAAAAACATCACTACCATCTCCCCTCCACTCTCCCCTTTCCCATCTTTCTCCCTTCCCTCTTCCATTCCATTCCTCCATTTCATCATCATCACAACAAACATCATTTGACATCACTGATTGAATGTTTAGTGTACAAAAAGAAGAGAAAACACTTACGATAAAGCCTCTCAGATTCTGTTTTAAAGCCTGTTAATGAACACACCAAGTCAACTATATGTGTACACATGAACTTATTAAGGATTGTCATAATATTGTAACAAACTGATATTCAGGGATACAAGGCGAAAACGCTAGTAGAAGATGACTGACAATTTGGTGCTTTATTTGCTATAGACCAAGTGTACAACTCTAGACTTGACTGGTTATCTTAAGATTTCAACTTCTATTTATAATCCTGAATGTACATCCCCACCCTAGTTATTGCTAAATACTAGCTCACGTAGGAACATTACATAAACTAGGTGTGTCTGAAGGTAGAATGATGACAGGTACTAGAACATATACAATAGTGTGATTCGTAACAATATGACATTTTCTCACCTCTTCATCTTGTTGAGACAGTGAAACAACATTAGCTGAAATAAACAGTTTTCAAAATACATTTAATTATTTTAAATTAATACACGAAAAATTCAACCGAAACATATATGCCATGCCTTGTGATGCATAGGTGGAGTATATTCACTCACTATCACACTATGATATGTACCTAATAGACAAAGAGAGTAGCTGCATTCCAGTGAATTATAGGTAATTCTACTTCTCTGTTCTGAACTTAAGAACTCTATAACTCTACCAAATAACATGGTGCTTTGAAAGCTCTTCAGCATCTGCAATAAAAGATCACCAGTCTTGTTAAAACCTTCACAGTTTGATTGCTAGTTGTTAAAACCTTCATAGTTTGATTGCTAGTTGTTAAAACCTTCATAGTTTCATTGCTAGTTGTTAAAACCTTCATAGTTTGATTGCTAGTTGTTAAAACCTTCATAGTTTGATTGCTAGTTGTTAAAACCTTCATAGTTTGATTGCTAGTTGTTAAAACCTTCATAGTTTGATTGCTGGTTGTTAAAAGCCTTTATAGTTTGATTGCTAGTTGCTAGTGTACCTCAGGTGCAATAGAAGAAACATGAAGGACAAGTCCAGGCACAGACAGAATGTTGAGGATAAACAAACTGCAGAGATTATCTGAGAATTTGGAAAGAACAAGAGACCTGGAAAGGAACAATTACACAGTCATTGACACAATGGCATCCCACAAAACAGCAATGTTAACCTCCTCAACAACCTACCGATTGTCAGTCAACAACCTACCGATTGTCAGTCAACAACCTACTGATTGTCAGTCAACAACCTATTGATTGTCAGTCAACAACCTACTGATTGTCAGTCAACAACCTACTGATTGTCAGTCAACAACCTATTGATTGTCAGTCAACAACCTACTGATTGTCAGTCAACAACCTACTGATTGTCAGTCAACAACCTACTGATTGTCAGTCAACAACCTACTGATTGTCAATCAACAACCTACTGATTGTCAGTCAACAACCTATTGATTGTCAGTCAACAACCTACTGATTGTCAGTCAACAACCTACTGACTGTCAGTCAACAACCTACTGATTGTCAGTCAACAACCTACTGATTGTCAGTCAACAACCTACTGACTGTCAGTCAACAACCTACTGATTGTCAGTCAACAACCTACTGATTGTCAGTCAACAACCTACTGATTGTCAGTCAACAACCTACTGATTGTCAGTCAACAACCTACTGATTGTCAGTCAACTATTAACCAATAAATAAATAAATAAACCAACAATCCACTGACTTGTCAGCTAGCTGTTGACTACACAACCTTCTGACTGTCAGCCAACTGTCAATCAACAAGTTACTGACTGTCAGTGAACTGTCAATCAACAACTCACTGACTTGTCAGTTAACTGTTGACAACAACCCAGGGTTCGTACTACTAGGAGATTATAAAATGCAAGTAGTTTTCCAGGAGTTTTCCAGGGTATAAATATTAAAATTTCAGAACCCTTAACTTACAAATTGCTGATTTTCTTGACTAAAACAATTTAACAATTTTAATTTTTCTAATATTTAACCTAATACTAATAGAACATTCCAGGAGTTTTCCAGGAATTCCAGGAGCAGTACGAATCCTGATAACCCTTCTGACTGTCAGCCAACTGTCAACCTACTGTTTACTAACAACCTAACAACTATTCAGGTAAACCAGATGTAGTTGACTGTTGACCAGCACTGTATCAACTGTTGGCAGACCAGTTGTCCAACAAACATTCTTGGTACATGATACTTAACTACTGCATACATTTCTATCTTCCGAGCAGCTGGGATTTCTCACCTGAGGGATAATGTTATAGCAGCAGTTAAAGACACTAACTTAAAAGATGGGTCAATTCTAGCAAGTCCATTTAAAAGAAGATCCTAAACAAAAGAAACAAGACATTAATGTGGGTATACATTTACTTACAGCTATATATACAGGGCCGTAGGCGCCAGTACGGTTGGTCCGGTTTCAACTGGACCACTTTTCGAATCAAACAGTTTCAATTTATTTAAATTTTTAATTATTCGGATATTTTTTATGAAAAACATAAAAGTTTGAAAACCGGACCACTCAAAAACTGACTGGACCACTCAAAAACTGGCGGCTATGTTATTTAGTTATTTATGACCAGTATGTTTAGTAATCTGATTAGATAGAAATTAGGTTAATGATTTACTTACTTTTAATGCAGAATAAAAACCTTTTGTATTCAAATAACCAAGAATGTTGGAGCAAAGCTGCTGTAAACTGGGCTTCAATGCTTCCCCTACGACAGTCAAGTAATGGATTGATTTTGATTATTTACTACCATTATAATGTATATAATGCAATACTGTTCAGTGACCCAATGGTCATTTCTGTGCATCAAAATACGGTAATCGAAAATAGTTACACTGACATTGACCCATTGTTCTTGGTCACTCAACAGAACTATATTTGGGTTAAACACGAAACCGCGCTATTAAAGGGCCTGTGCCAGGCAGCTACCACCTTCAGTTGTCAGTCATCCATCGTACTGTCAAGAGCTCTGGATCATAACAATGGGCGTGAAATTTGAATTCAAAAATTTGAATTTCAAATTTTTGACTTTCTTCGTTCTTTTAATAACATCAAGAACTCATTTTCAAAATCTTGTTATTAGTTTTGAATGATCAGTTTTGAAAATAGTGATATCTAGCTCAGTTTTATCGAAGTCCAGCTGAATAATAATTATGAACTTTGAGTCGTTCAATACATGAATGAATACGAAGATGTTACTCCACCATTTCAAATTGATTCAACTGAGCTGGAAAGGTGTGAAATGAAGGTGGTCCAGTCCCTTTTATAGCGCGGTTTCGTGTTTAAATCTCTGTATTGTAAAGCGCCATTGAACATTAGGAAATAGTGCTATATCAATTGCCTGTCGTAAATTTTGAAAATGAACCCTAAAAGGTACCCGAGTCTCTTCCAAGTGGATGTGGCATGAAATAATTTTCACCCCTAAGAGGTACCAAGTCTAAAACAATATTAAAGTGTATTAATTAATTGCTTTGCATCTTGCAGAAGCTTCACAAATAAATGCTAGGGGTTTGAAATATAATTAAAATCACAACTGTCACTATAAAATACCATGTAAAATAATTCATTTGTGTGGCAAATAAAAAAAATTTTTTTAATTATTTACTGACAGATGCCCTAAAGGCAGAATTTAAAAAGGTACAACGAGCATCCCTGCAGGGGCATAGCCAGGATTTTCTATTGGGGGGGTCACACTCCATATCATTCACCACCAAATCCCCCCCCCCCCCCTAAAACATATAAATTTAAAGAGTAGACCCAGAGGAAGTGGGAATCACAGGCACCCTGTGACCTCCCCCTGCCTACGCCCCTGCCCTGTAACCTCATGTATGGGAGTTCCCCCCAGGATAAATTGATTACTATTATTATTATGGACATAGTTGAGATATAGATAGTTTTATCTATTAATATTTTGACACAACAACTGAACAGTACATGATTAGAAGGCCAGACAGCGAAACATGTCTGAACTGAACTGAACCTAACCATAGCTGGTGCATCAGCAGGAGAAAATATTAATAGGTAAAACTATCTATATCTCAACTACGTCCATATCAAACTCTGCTATTGCGAATATTGCGATCTTATGTGATTTATATTTATTATTATTATTATTATTATTAAAATTATTATTATTATTATTTAAAAAAATGTTTTATATACATGTAATTTGAACCAAGGTCAACTCAAGAATTTCTAAACAACTTTCATACCTCCCTTGGAAAAACAAATTTTCCATTTTGAGCAGTCTGTAAATGTTATTAACTACAAACAAGATAAACAAGAACAAAATATTAAAGGGAGTGCATTTTAATCTTGACCCAAAGTAAATAATCTTACCATATTCAAATAAATACTGATTTCCTTGGCGTCATTTCCAATGTGAGGCTAATATTAAATAGAGTATATAATATTGAGAAATAAACACCAAGTACTAATAACATTTCTTTATTCAGTGATTCAATAAGAACACAACTGGTGAAACCTTTTCGTTGTCATGGCAACTAACACCAGTACAAACATGTCTTGAAATCCCTGAATATTTCACTTTTATCAGTCAATGTCTTTCTTCTCAAACATTCCTCATCCCACAATGAAAGACAACTGGAACCATTAATACCTTAAGTTTTCTCATATATTTGCAACAATTCCATAGAATTTTCTTGACTTGTTGAATCCACAGGAGAGTGAGATCTTGGGATAATGCCACAGATATATACCACAACTGTGTTAGCAAGAAAACAGTTGAAGTAAAAAGACAATACAGATGATGATGATGATGATGATAATGATGATGATGTTGTTTTTCTTATACATTATTATATAACTGTGACATAATTTTTTTTTTAGGGCCGATATGAGGCGTTAATGCCCTGTAGAAATCTGTAATGTCCTGTTCACAACTCAAAAAACAATATCCTGATAAAATTACGTCACAGTTATATAATATAATAAATCCCTTATTAGATGTTTTCTTGGGTATTACGGGCTGACATTTTACTTGTTGCTTACATTCGCAACTCGTAAAATATCAGCCCAAGAAAACATCTAATAAGCTGTATAGTACATTTCACAAGGTGTCAGTGCACTTTATGGATACCGTAGCTTTTATCTCTGATGATGGAGGTGATATTCAACATAGCTAGCTACACTGTACATTGTACTACATTGTGTACATAAAAGAAAAATCTTATTTGTAATAGCATCTTTTGTCACTCAGTGTATATACATTGTAGCATTACATTACTTATTACATTATTTATTATTATAGCCATTTCTAAGGGACCTTCAGCTCAGTATCAACATGGGGAAGCTGCAAAAGGCTCATAATTTGCAAAATATTGCACACATCTATCACAAACAAATAAAATAACAATGTTTTTGCACCTTTGGATTAGTTTGCTCCATACTCGCCAAGATGATTCTGCACAGCAAAGGAAACCTCTGAAAGCCAACAAAGCGATGGAAGTTACTTGTGCATATTATTTCTCAGACACTGTTACAATGTTACCTTGGCATCTTGTTGATCTTGGAAAATAAAGAGAAATCTTCTAATCCTATGAAAAACTGTAATGGCTAAACAAGGCAAAGGTATAAAAAACAAAGCCATTATTATTATTATTATTACTTTCTAACATTCCATAAAATCTGTCATTAAGTCAGATTCTACTGATTGCCATGTTTGAGAATGACAAGTCATGTTGTTTGGATTGTCTTCTATAAGTGAAATAACTGGTGTGTTTTAACAAACCTGGTGTTTTAGGAGTGTCATTTTCCTCTTCAAGAAACACATCCAACTCTTTTCTAAGGAACTCAATGGACAAAACAATCAACCCACTTTTGTAATGTACATGTATGGTAAGTGTTATTGACTGATAACATTGACATTATTCCCTTACCTTATTTCTCTTCTCAGTCTAGAAACACAGATCAATCGTCTTGCACATGACTAACCAAAAAATCAAACCATAATAATAATAATAATCATAAATCACGAGGACAATATTATTTATACCACTACCAGCTAATATATGATATACACCTATTACAACGTTGCTAACGGTCGATCTGAATTGGATGATCTGAAACTTTTAAATTGACGTTAACCTCCGTCATATCTCGTTCGAGGGTCACAAAGCGTGATTCCAAGCTTTCCTGTTACCTATGTCAAGAGTTTTTTTTTAAATATACACATTGCTGACTGCTGCCAATATTATTGCTGTGCGCGTTCACCAAGATGTCAGCTATCGGCAAAGGCTAACAGCAGGATCTCCCCTACACCTTGACTTGTATGCTTGAAACCGTATGCTTGAGGTCGAATGAATGAATTTCGCATGTTACTAACGAAAGACCCTCAGTTTCCCCATAATTCGTCTTGATTTCAGATCATCCATTTCAGATCGCCCGCTATCAACGTTTTTTTAAATATGTGTACATACGTCGTACATACCACTACCAGCGAACTGTAAATCTTATTCGAGTTCGAGTGCTGAAATAATCACCTGGATTTTCAAGGCAGCTTTTTCTCGTGCTCTCTCCTCTGCACGCTGCTGTCTGGCAGCCTGAGCCTTGGAGACAACTGAGCCGCTCTTCTTGTCGCTAGATCCACTAAACATGATCAAGGAAAGGCAGATTTAACGCATTTATCTTCATGCAAACCTTCTTCAACTTCCTCCATTTTGTTATGTCGAAGGTCCAAGTAACCAGGCCTTCTTGTCATTCTAATAGCCGCTGGATATGTCTACCGTGGGCTTCTGTACTGTTTCTGTGGAAACCAAAATGGCGGCGTGTTGTTAAAGTGAATCAGTTCTTTTTACTGCTAAAATGCCGTCTTTGGACACAGTAAGTGAGGAAGTAGTTTCCTGGGTAGATTGTTAGTTAAATAATGTCTCTATTTTCTCTTTTCTGTATGATAATACTTGAAATCCAAAGTGTTGAGTAGTTTAAATAGCGATTTATTTACCTTCAATAATTTTGTACATTTTTAATGTTAGAAACGAAAGTTCAAGCCTAAAGTTCTGTGTTGGTAAGTGTTATGATGTACATGAGTAGATTATATTGTTATGAGTAATTTATGCTTGGAATTTTCAGGATTGATCTCACATTACAACATGTTGACGAAATTCTAAAAAGCAAATCTGCTGAAGAAACTCAAAGGTGAATGGCTGTGATTTACAATTGTCAGTATACATTTTGTCTATTTTATTCTGTAATTAGTTAGTCTGCTTCCCCACCCCCTGCCCTGAGGGCCGTACTTAACCCGAAATTCAAGGGGGACCATTACGTATTTAACAGGAAAAAGTAAATAAAAATAGGCTAAATTGCAGAATACCCCACCACTCTAAAGCGCTTTAGGGGCCTACGCGTCTACAGTCTATGTGTAGACGCGTAGACTCCAAAAGTCTACTCTATCAATGGGTCCGTAACATGCGTAGACTCGTAGACACAGCATCAGTAGTTTCGTTCTACTATAAAAGATAGGTACACATTGATTTCAAGCGTAGACGCTTAGCTTCAGACTAAGATAGCTTGGCGTGGTGGGGTATTCTGCAATCGCTCCTAAAAATAGTACAGTTTGGTAATCTTTTTCGCCTTGATAGGGGGGCAACTTAACCTGCCCCTGTGCTGTGTACGACCCTGCTGCCTGGATTATAACCCCCACTATAACCCCCACACAGTATTGTAATATTTTCATTCATTTTACAATAGTTAATTTATTGTGTAATTATTCTCACTTTCAATTATTCTCACAAGAGTATACTGATTAAAGGATTCTGTTTCCAATGGACCCCTAAAACGGCTGGAAATCGAGCCTAATGGAGCACTCTCATACTGCGTCCCACCCAAACAGTTGTGCTAGACAGTGCTACACATGAGTTTTAAAAAATGTTGTAGAAAGTAGAGACTTCATTGTATGTTCTACTTTTCGTGCAACCAAACGACAGGGATACTTGCAGTAAGGATTGCACAAGAATTAGTCCCAGTACAGCCTGTGTGGAATGTAATAATTGTGCACAATATTGTTCTTCTTCTGCAACAACAGACGAAGAAAGTGTTTTATTACATGTATGTGTTCTGTTCATAATTCATTCATAAATGTAGTTTCTCTCTTTTTATTTAATAGCATTCTTGCTGACATTTTAAAAATCAAAGATCCCGAGGAAGACTTACGTTCTGGAATCTTAATTGATCTTTATTTTTATTCAATTCAATATCCTTTTCAATGCATGCTTTAATAATGAACTCTTCTCATTATTATCAATGTCATTGCTTATATGTATAATTTTATTACAGTTCTGCATGATGTGTTTTTCCACAATTTTCAAGATCTTCTATACATTACATTTTGGAAGCGAATAACGTATGATGATCACAACCATCTACTGCCATAATAACTAGGCTAACCATAGGTCAAAAATTGCGACCTCCGAATTCGAAAACCAAGACAAATTGACAATCCTCCATGTACGTAAAAATGTTTTGATTTCGCGATCGTTTCTTGTCCATTTCAGCCGTGGGAACGGTCCATTCTGATTGGTTGATTTTTACAGAGATGTGATTGCCGCTGTCATGTTACATAGGAGGCTAGTTATTGCAAGCCCGTGTTTAGAAATCTATTGACATAGAATTTATAAGCCATCTACGCTTCGCTCCGACGGCAATTATTATCACTGAAGAAAGACATTAGTATCAATCAATAAAAATCAACATACACTTTTTTTCTTTATCAATGTACGTACTTTATCGATTTTCATGTATTCATTTTGCTACACTTTAATATGAACGGTCTCTTATGAACACCTATATCTTGAATTTAGAATAAAGTTTGGTACGGTTGAGCGGCACGATATAAAAACGAACGAGCTGTTAGGCAGATAATTCAGTGACAATGTCTCTGCATCTGGGATGACTTGGTTTCCAAGAGCTAGCATTTATACGGTGTCCACTTTATATGTTGCGGTCCACAGTGACAATCAGTGCAGCGACTTTGCACACAACAGAGCTGAAAGACTAATAAAATAACATTGCCTTCCCCTCGATAGGTTGCTAACTAAAGCGATCGTCAACAATAAATGAAGATCTTTACATAATTTACATCGAAGAATCGGATATTCAGTAAAATCAAAAAAGGCTTCGAATCCAATCTGAACACGAGATCGCGAGTCACAAATATTAAAATGAACGACGGGAAATTTTTCATATATGACGTCAGGGCAAAAGTCTGTGAAAAAAAGTCATCTTTCTCCACCCACTGAAAAACACAAATCGAGAATCGAGTGGCATCTGAATACACAGGAAGCCCAACCAAAGATTAGTGTTGCTCCCAGTTCGCTCGCTGGGGCTCGCTCACTGGTCGCAATTAATTGAGGCCAAGTGATAATAGTCTCAATCAATAATAAATATTTATAAGCCAGTACAGGTAATTTTGAAGCAATTGGAGAAAATTTAAAAATTCACCAGAGTACAAAACCATTCATTTATTGCAATAAGAATGTTCCTTAATGTCTCTTACATTTGCAAAGGACAATGGCTTTACGAAGGAACAACTCTCAGCTTTTTTCTCAATCATGAAGTCAATACATGAAATGGCTGTTGGTGAGATGAGTTTACATACATTTTAAGACCCCTATTTATAATGCAGTTTATTGCAATGTACTTAAATGTTGTTTCAACAAAATGTTGTCATTTTGTTAGATACCCCTTATGGTAATGTTGAGTCTGTATTTGAGTACTGCAAAGAGCTGATCCTCTGTCATAGTATGAAGGTAAGTTGCAAATAAGTTAGGCTACAAGGCTTTGAGCTTCAAAGTCTCCCTAAGGAGAGATCTAAGGACTCATTACCATTAGGATTTCACAATAGATGTCTGTTTGTTTTAGAGACCTCCATTCAGTATTGCACTGTTTTCTACAGATCAAGTCAAAGTAATAACTACGTACATTGTTAATATGTGAGTGTTCAGATATTGACATTTAAAAGTAATATTTATAAATCATTAAAATATGGTTGGTGAATATTTACAGATTTATTTGCCAAAGTCGAAGTGGATATTGTTGAATTATTTACGAAGTCAAGGTAAATATTCAACAATATCCACTAAGCCTGAGGCGAATAATAATAATATTGTTTTAGTATATACTACCTCGGGAACCTCGAAATAATATTTCAAAAAGTTACGAGACAAAACTGTGGCAAAGAAGAGTTTATAACCGCCATCTTGTCAGCCGCATTATCCTGAGTAGATAACGACACAATTCTTGACCAATCAGAGCGTGTGGCTATTTTAATGTTACTTATATAGTTCTTTATGTTCTTATTATTGTGCATTTTTTAACATTCACTAATATTCCATTTCAATATCATGCACAGATACTTTCGACATTACAAACTCTACAAATATGCCTTCACACCAAAGGTATGTAAAATAGAACTTATCTAGTGTTGTAAATGCCCTTATGGGATACCTGTGTTAACATTATGGGATGTTGAGAACCCGGATGACGAGAGCGACATGTTGGTTTTGTAAAGTGTAATAAATCTTTTGACGTTGGAATTAAAAAGAGATAAAGGAGAAATCAAGACTCGTAGTCAGGGAAAATCCAAGTTCTAACATCTAGTCACCTCCAGGCCAAGGTGGTGAACATCTAGTCACCTCCAGGCCAAGGTGGTGACACTAGCAGGATGACTTATCTAGCCACCTCCAGGCCAAGGTGGTGACACTAGCAGGATGACTTATCTAGCCACCTCCAGGCCAAGGTGGTGACACTAGCAGGATGACTTATCTAGCCACCTCCCACCTCCAGGCCAAGGTGGTGACACTAGCAGGATGACTTATCTAGCAAACCTCCAGGCCAAGGTGGTGACACTAGCAGGATGACTTATCTAGCCACCTCCAGGCCAAGGTGGTGACACTAGCAGGATGACTTATCTACTAAACCTCCAGGCCAAGGTGGTGACACTAGCAGGATGACTTATCTAGCACCTCCTCCAGGCCAAGGTGGTGACACTAGCAGGATGACTTATCTAGCCACCTCCAGGCCAAGGTGGTGACACTAGCAGGATGACTTATCTAGTCACCTCCAGGCCAAGGTGGTGACACTAGCAGGATGGCTTATCTAGTAGCCACCTCCAGGCCAAGGTGGTGACACTAGTAGGATGACTTATCTAGCCACCTCCAGGCCAAGGTGGTGACACTAGCAGGATGACTTATCTAGCCACCTCCAGGCCAAGGTGGTGACACTAGTAGGATGACTTATCTAGCCACCTCCAGGCCAAGGTGGTGACACTAGCAGGATGACTTATCCAGCCACCTCCAGGCCAAGGTGGTGACACTAGCAGGATGACTTATCTAGCCACCTCCAGGCCAAGGTGGTGACACTAGCAGGATGACTTATCTAGCCACCTCCAGGCCAAGGTGGTGACACTAGCAGATGACTTATCTAGCCACCTCCAGGCCAAGGTGGTGACACTAGTAGGATGACTTATCTAGCCACCTCCAGGCCAAGGTGGTGACACTAGCAGGATGACTTATCCAGCCACCTCCAGGCCAAGGTGGTGACACTAGCAGGATGACTTATCTTAGCTAGCCACCTCCAGGCCAAGGTGGTGACACTAGCAGGATGACTTATCTAGCCACCTCCAGGCCAAGGTGGTGACACTAGTGGGACACTGACTTATGACTATCTAGCCACCTCCAGGCCAAGGTGGTGACACTAGCAGGATGACTTATCTAGCCACCTCCAGGCCAAGGTGGTGACACTAGCAGGATGACTTATCTAGCCACCTCCAGGCCAAGGTGGTGACACTAGCAGGATGACTTATCTAGCCACCTCCATAATAAGGTGAGTGACTGGGATGACTTATCATAGCCAATCCAGGCCAAGGTGGGACACTAATAAAATTACTAGCCACCTCCAGGCCAAGGTGGTGACACTAGCAGGATGACTTTTGTCTAGCCACCGTTTAGTGGTGACACTAGCAGGATGCTTATTGCAGGATGACTTATCTAGCCACCTCCAGGCCAAGGTGGTGACACTAGCAGAAACTTACTAGCCACTTCACCATCTAGGAAAAAAAAAAAAAATACCACCTCCAGGTGGTGACACTAGCAGGATGACCTTATCTAGCCACCTCCAGACACTAGCAGGAAATCTAGCCACTAATGAAGGTGGTGACACTAAATATTTGATATTGCTGGACTTTTATCATGATGATAAAGTGGAATAAATAAAATACTAATTTATAACACAGTGATTGGATTTCTTTCTTTGTTAGATTCGTTTAGACCTTGCTATTGATTATGTTGGATTACCAGAAACACCTTCACCATCTGAAGGTAAACGATTTTAAAATGGATTAAATCATGCAATATATAAATATTCCCTTTTAATGGTTTTCTGACTGCCACTTGACGACGAGCACAAACACTTGTAAGAGCAAGTACTGAAGAGGCCTTATTTCACTGTGGAAACAGCTTGAGACAAGCATAAACACTAGAAAAAAACATGAGCATAGTTGTGCTTGTATTGATCCATTTTCACATGACACAGCCTTGCCCTTAGAGTCGATTTCGTATGACTGTGAAAAACCACGGGCACATGGCACGGATTCATTCAAAATCCTAAATCGGCACGGCACGGCACCTCCGTGCCATAAGTTTTTCACAGTCATAAGAAATCTACTCTATACTTGTATACTTGTGTTGTAGTGAACATTAGTGATTTGCCTCCACTGAGGGGTTTTGATAATAATACTACTACTTGATAATAATGAAACTGTTCTTTAATGGTCTTACTATGTGATGTGAATTCAGACTTCTGCATTTCAATCTTCATTTAGTTGAGGGAGAAGGAGGTGGAGAGGGAGAGGACAAAGAAGAGGTGATCAGTCATTTCCAAACTCTGACATTATTAGTTTGTTGAGATGGATGTCACATATCTTAACGAAACTATTCTATTTCTAAACAGAAAGAGTCAGAGGATTTAAAATCAGAGGGAACAGCACAAGTTGAGAACGAAATTGAAGGTCCATTCATCTATCCAGTGGTTTATCCATTTATTCATCCATTCATCTATGCAGTTGTTTATCCATTTATTCATCCATTCATCTATCCAGTGGTTTATCCATTTATTCATCCATTCATCTATGCAGTTGTTTATCCAGTTGTTTATCCATTTGTTCATTGCAGTTGTTTATTCATCCATTCATCTATGCAGTTGTTTATCCATTTATTCATCCATTCATCTATCCAGTTGTTTATTCATCCATTCATCTATACAGTTGTTTATCCATTTATTCATCCATTCATCTATGCAGTTGTTTATCCATTTATTCATCCATTCATCTATGCAGTTGTTTATCCATTTATTCATCCATTCATCTATGCAGTTGTTTATCCATTTGTTCATCTATGCAGTTGTTTATTCATCCATTCATCTATGCAGTTGTTTATCCATTTGTTCATCTATGCAGTTGTTTATCCATTTATTCATCCATTCATCTATGCAGTTGTTTATCCATTTGTTCATCTATGCAGTTGTTTATTCATCCATTCATCTATGCAGTTGTTTATCCATTTATTCATCCATTCATCTATGCAGTTGTTTATCCATTTATTCATCCATTCATCTATGCAGTTGTTTATCCATTTGTTCATCTATGCAGTTGTTTATTCATCCATTCATCTATGCAGTTGTTTATCCATTTATTCATCCATTCATCTATCCAGTTGTTTATTCATCCATTCATCTATGCAGTTGTTTATCCATTTATTCATCCATTCATCTATGCAGTTGTTTATCCATTTATTCATCCATTCATCTATCCAGTTGTTTATCCATTTATTCATCCATTCATCTATTCAGTTGTTTATCCATTTATTCATCCATTCATCTATGCAGTTGTTTATCCATTTATTCATCCATTCATCTATGCAGTTGTTTATCCATTTATTCATCCATTCATCTATGCAGTTGTTTATCCATTTATTCATCCATTCATCTATGCAGTTGTTTATATTAGCCTGAATTTCAGAAACCTCCTTAGGCCATGTTGTTCCTAATTCTCACTCAAGGAATGGCATGACCAAGAGGACATGGCTGAATTCAGGCCAAGGAGTCATATAGCAGTATTGTGTGTACATTCCTTCATCTGTTATCCATATATCCATCCATCCATCCATCTGATTGTCCATCTTAGTATCCATCCATTCATATATAGTTCACTTTGCTGTCTATCTGCTGTTACACATACTTGACACTTTCTATGGGTTGCAGGATCCTCAATACATTTGATTCATCCATATCTGCATGTTTTACCTCTATTCATCCAATCATTTTCTATCTGTCTTTCCCTCCATCCATTCAGTCATCCATCTGACCATTCATCCCATTGTTCATCCATTTATCCATCCATCCTTCTAGTCATCTAATGAAATGAAAAGAAATCAAATACTCTACGTGTTATTTTAGAAACTCCTGCTGTTAAGGAATTAAAAGCTATGATTTCATCAGTCCTTCAAGAGCAAGTGGAGCAGGTAAATGCTTATTATGGAAGTGTTCGTACTCATTCTCAACAGGACTTATTACTCGGGCTTCCTCTTGAATACCCGAGTTATAAAATGCGCGTTCTTGACGTTTTCTATTGTTTTTAGTAGTCGCAAATCGCCACTTGGTCACTACACTTGCCGCTGACACATAACCGATAACGAAGGCTTATATTTTTTTGAGGTGGGGGTGGTGGGGGGGGGGGGGGGGGGGCTTCTAGTCTTCTTATGCTTGCGTAACTACTTACAGTTCCCTGCGCCATCTTGAAAGGTAGCCGTGCCTTTGCATCGAAGCGAGACCATCGGTGACCTTGCAATGATAGAGACATGTATTTGAATAAGTGTCCAAGGTGTTAAAAAAGGTCTCTATCATTGCAAGGTCACCGTTGGTCTCACTTCGATGCAAAGGCTTGGCTACCTTTCAAGATGGCGCCGGGAACTGTGAAGGGGGCTAATCCAGTTTGTCCAGACTGTCAAGCCTGACACCTTGCCTGACAACTAAGAATGTCATTATCATTTTGCTCTCAGCTCAAGACAAGCGTTGATCTCCAAATCAAAGCCAAAGATGAAGAGATAAGTAGGAAAGTAGGAATTTCTCTCGACAACACAGCTGCACCGAAAAGTCCAAAAGGAAAGGGAAAGAAAGGAAAATGAGTAGAATAAACTGTTATTTAAACCATGATTGTACGTACTACTAACAAATACTCTAATTATTTAGGTTTTATTATTTTCCATCGATCTTTGTAAATTTAACCGCACCCTTTTTATTGAATTAAAAAACAATAGACTAGCGTGAAGTCGGGCTTCTAAATGAAATGTAAAGAGGTATTTGAACAAAATATAGATATCTTATAATTGCGATTTTCAGTGCGATTGAAAAACTTTGCCAGATCATAAAGCAAGACACAGTACGAGCTCGATAGAACATGCTTACTTCGCATAACCATTTCAGTAAACGCGAACTTTACAGTGCACAGTAAAAAGCAGTTACTAGCCCGACTTCACTGTCTAGAGCGTCCTGTTTACGTCCTAAATTTGGATTTTAGATCGAGAAAAGACAATATTTTGTAGTGTTGACCTCCGGGACTTTCCCTGATTGGTTTGTGCTTTGTAAATCTTTCTTTATCTCCATCCGAGCCGAATGTCTAACCATTGATAGTACCCAAGTGCTTTTTGGGGTCGACGAAGAAGAACGCTCTGCATTTCTAGAGTCGGGTTCCTTCCACAGGAAGCCCGACTAATAATTGAAAAGGATTGTTTGTCAAGATGCCGAAAAAGAGGTGGGGAGCAAAATTTGAAAATCTTATAATTAACTGTTGGAACGCGCTGAAACTTTGCCAGATCATAAAGCAAGACACATACATCTTCATCTATGGGGCCGTACCTGGCACAGGTGTCCTTTGAAGCAAGGCGAAAAAATACCAAAAGTACTAAAAACTGTACTTTTTGTATTTTTTTTGATGTCATATACGTACTGATATTTTTTATGGATATGAATAGGGGGTAAGTCATTACTTATAACACCCGAGTGGGCGTATGAAGAAAAATAATCACTAGTGAGGAATCTTAAACGAGAGTTTCGATATTTCATTTCAGCCTAATCGCCTTACCGATAATATTTGCAATTGCCCTCGTTTGATCATATCTTACTATGGACAAACTCTGATTCACTTGTAAGAAGATGTTTACAACGTGAACATTAAAAGCTTTAATTGAAAGTGAAGGAGGCTTTTATATTTGAAAATATTCCTCCAACCGAGTTACAAGAATTGTCACATTAAGTTTGTCCATGGCGTTAGAAAGAAAGGTGGTACAATGTCTATATGATAAAAAACATTACGTGGCTTGAATTGTGATTGCCAAAGTGTTAAGATAAAATATTTCAAAGAGAAAGAATTAGATCTTCGCGCGTTTGAATTGCGGCTGGCCATTTTTTTTTACGTTTGAGACCCAGGACGAGCCGTACTTGAGTCAATTACAAACAGCAGCACCTTCTCCAGCCGTATTTTAAGACCCGTGTCATAATGGTTTATTATACGACAACACGATTAACCGCAAACAAAGACCGGTTCTCAACCTTTGAACCCTGGGGCCGGACAAAACTCGAAAGCAAAAGCTTATCGGGCCCGCAAAATTGACGTACTGTAAGATTAAAAATCTATATATTAATCCACGTCAAGTAGTTTACAGACATGGAAAACCGCTTGCGGGAAAGTTTCTTTTTTACAATAACAAAGTCAAAAAACATCCAAAAACAATTGTAGATAAAGTTTCAAAGATTTCTGGCGCGCTGTCTTTTGCGGGCCCGTAAAGTTATGTGTCTTTCGAGACAACGGGCCCCAGAACCGGGCGGCGAGTAAACAAGGTTTGTAAACATTGCTTCTATAATATTGACGTTAACATGAATACTTTACAGTACCAATATAGAAGCACATAAAAATCAGTAAAAAAATAAAATGGAAATAACTCACAAAACGGACTAAACCTTTGTAGTCTCCTAACTCAGCAGCCATTTTTTTTTCAGAATTTTTTTTTTTCGATCCGAAAAAAAAAACATTCTGAAAAAAAAACTCACCAACGGGAACGACAAAAACTGGGCGACACACATTCTATCGGATCCTCATACTTTATTACTTTAATTTTATTATTTTAACTAATCATTATATTTGGGCTGGTTGTGTTTACAGCGAAAATCCTTGTATCGCGATCCTGACTTTCAGTTTTGAAAACTTCACTAATAAAATTATGAACTTTTTACTTTCGGGGAATCACTATATACTCCCTTTGTCCAAGTGGTAGGGGTGATCAGCGGTCAGCTTTATTATAAAGTTGAAAATAGTGACATTTCTGTGGGAGGTTTTACTTGACGTAGGGTTCAAGACACAAAAGGCAGTTACGTAACAAAGTCTGTACCTTTTTAGGTCAATTGAAAGATGAGAAGAAATATTGTTTGTTTATAAGTCACTGATATTTGGTATATCAGCACAATCACTTTTTCTTCACCGATCTAAATTCATATAGGGTTGAAATCAAAATGACTTTGACTAGGCCTGTCGCGACAGATTGCTTGACGTCAGAAAAAGCATTCTTTTCGGAAACCTCCCAACTTTTGTATTGTATCCCGGCCATACCAATCGATAATTCCGATAAACGATAAAAATCAATAACAATCGATAATAATCGATACCAATCAATCGATTAATATTGGAAATCGATGAAAATCGATCACGTAAAATTGTGTGAGTACGATTTTCATCGATTATCATCGATTTCTATCGATTTTCAACGATGCTCAGAAATCCTTCAGACATGGTAAAGATTTGTTAATAGTGCGGTAGATGAATTGACACTGTGTTGTTCGCTACAGTTGGTGATTGTGCTTCAACAAATTATTTAGATCACGTATCATATTCGCCGTGGTGAATTTTTGGAATCGATGATATTTGACATGAATCGATAATAATCGATATAATCAAGGACACTTGGTTGTGAGTATCGATTATCATCGATTAAAAATATCAATCAATACTAATCAAATGATTATTATCGATTAATATCGATGAATTCGATTACTTTCCGATGATCGATTTTTATCGATTGGTATGGCCGGGATTGTATTTAGTACTAATTAGTGCAAAAATATATATTGGCGGAACAGAAAAATCCAAAATCCAATTGAAGTTTACAAAGCGAAAGGTCGCGATACAAGGATTTTCGCAGTAATAAATTACAAAAAAGAAAATGAAATGCTTTGCATTACATTAACAACAAAAAGTATTTTAACATTAAATGTGAAATTCTAAGAAAGATACACTTGACATACATTTGACAACGTTATTATGATTACATTAATTAATTAAATTATTCATTTAAATTAATATTTGGGGGTTGAGTTCTTCATCGATTTGGGAAATGCTATGGAAAGGATATGTGAGTCGTATCTGGGCTTCACCTGGGCTATTTTTAGAGATGCAGACGTAAAAGTAAACAGACTTCACATTATGGTGGTAGATTCAGGCGTCTTCTTTGGAAGTATTATGCTAGTAATGAAAGTCTTGCGAAATCAGAAATTGAGCATGTGGTCTACTCTTTAAATTTATGTGTTTGAGGAAGGGAGGGGTGGAGGGGGATTTGGTGGTGAAACGATCTTCGCACCCGTTGTTAGTGTGACACCCCCCCCCCCCCCCCCCCCCCAATGGAAATTCCTGACTACGCCCCTGTCCGGCCGAAAATATATATACAAGAAGACACCTCCAGTGTTGTCGCAGAGACAGGCCCATTGCCGTGAAACAAGCCCCCCACTCCCAAAAACGTTCTGTCTAAGGAAGAGCTAGAAACGCAGGCTACCCAGGCTTTCAAGGGTGCAGTGGCCGCGTGGCCGAAGCGTTACAGCCGATCAGATTTGGATCGGCAGGAACGCAGGCTATACAACATACCGCGGAGACGGGGAGGGGGGGGTTTGGGGGGGGGGGGGCATGGATATTTAATTAACCGGGGGCACTTTTATCCAAAAAGGGCTCCTGGTGAATAACCTGTACATGTATGTCTTCACGGATGCGTTTTTATTTCAAAAGGTTTCATAGTCCCATCCATCGGAGGACTACGGACCGTCTGAAAATCAGGCTACATTCCATCGGTAAAAATTAGATTCTAATTCATGTACCCAGCATGCAATAGACACCCAATTAGTGGAATATTTCCTGGTATCCCGGATGTTGCATTGTTAGACGCCATCTTTGTTTAGTTATTTCATGTTCTTTCTTCCTCGTATAACTTTTTATGCGATACTAATGGACCCCAAACCACCAGCACCGCAAGCAAAAGCTCGTAAGAAGCCGTAATAACGAGAATGTTTGTTG
The DNA here is from genome assembly GCA_033675265.1 of Actinostola sp. cb2023. NCBI lineage: Eukaryota > Metazoa > Cnidaria > Anthozoa > Actiniaria > Actinostolidae > Actinostola > Actinostola sp. cb2023. The sequence goes on along the minus strand of JAUJYZ010001086.1, from coordinate 512,805 downwards.
TTGAACTAACAATTTTAGTTTTCAACACGTGGGAATGATATTTTACCCGTTGTCTTTGTTCTCCAGATGTGGTGGTCTGTACCTCGCCAAATGTATCCCCGAATATTCAGATGTCACCGAGTAAATACGGCGAACTCTTAGCAGTTATAGAGGAAATAGGAAAAGATATACGACCCACATATGCTGGCAGTAAGAATGCGTCTGAACGATTAAAGAAAGGTAAGAAATACAGCATATTTATTGGATATTTTAGCTTTTGAATTTAAGCTTGTTTTCTTTCTTTAAGCTTATATATTATCTTAGTATCTTTTGAAGATGTAGAGCTACTCTGTAGAGATGCTTCAATTATACCGATTATTGATAGATTAGTTTTACGGTTTTCACGCGTAAATAGAAACAGTAAGCGGTTGACGTTATTATTGTTGTTGTTATTATTATTATTATTATTATTATTATTATTATTATTATTATTCAGGGGCGTAGCCAGGATTTTCCATTGGGGGGTTGCACTCCATATCGTTCATCACCAAACCCCCCCCCCCCCCCCCCCCCCCCCCCCTTCCCCTCCTTAAACATATATAAATTTAAAGAGTAGACCCAGAGGAAGGGGGGTCGGGGGTCACAGGCACCCTGTGACCTCCCCCTGCCTACCCCCTGTTATTATTATTATTATTATTATTATTATTTTCATTTGAGAGAAACATGTTCATTAATACATGGCCTTTATACTTAGCCTTTATATGTAGATGTTTGATCATTGCTTCCATTCTGTGATTACTGACTGACCTTTTGCTTTCAGACAGCTTAGGCCTAGTTCAAACACCGTACTTTCCAAGAGCCGTTCTTAATTACTTCAAAAGAAGCCGCCTCATTATCTATTGTTTGAAATGAGAACGGCTCATGATTAGCATGACGTCTGAACTAGGCCTTAGGGGGTTAGGGGACTTTGTTCATTTTATTTTCTGTTTATTTTTGTACAGTAATTTTTTTATTTTTTGTTATATCGGTGTTAAAGCAATTCAAACGTTACCGATTTAAAAAATCAGATTCAGATTGTTCAAATTATTTCCAGGTCTAAAACTTTGTTAATCAAAAAATAACATATGATACTCTATTAAATATGATAGCCATGGTATTAATTATCCCACTAATCTCTTGATTGACAGGAATTATGCATGCAAGAGCACTGGTTAGAGATTGTCTAATTGAAACTGAGAGATGTGCAAGGCAGTAACAATGGGATGAGAATTGGACTGCTAAGAGAATAACTACATCATGCCGTCATGTGTGTTGTAGATCCCAGCTATGGTGAAGACAACAAGTCTTTCTGCAAACCTATGCTAGAGAGAAAGACGAGGAGTGACAAGATATGACAAGATATAAAAGACAATAGAAATATTTATGTAAATATTACAGTACATTACATACAAGTTACTTTTGGTGAACAGCTTCCAAAGTTCATCCTGAAGTTTGGCTTGACTTTGAAATGAACTTTGTTGGTGAACTACGAACTTGCTATCCACCTGAATAGCTGATATCGAAGTTACACTCCAATGACTCTGAACAACGGTTTCAAGTCGAGGCTATCGGGTCAGAACAAAAACTTGACCCGATAGCCTCGACTTGAAGCCTTTGTTCAGAGTCACTGGAGTGTAAATTCAATATCATCAGAAATTCATTGAATTTTGTTACATAAATTCAAATTTCAATTCCAATTCCAACAAATTTATTATTATTATTGTTATTGCTTGATACCAGGCAGCTGTTCAAAGTCTTTGAATCTCATTATACACCTTTGACTGATGGGCAAACACTACCCTCCATGTGCTATCAAGCAGAGAGTATTCTATTGAAAAGGTGCAATTCAGCTGATGAAAATTAGAGCGATTTTATTTAACCTGTGAAATAGATTTTAGTTTCTCAAACTCATTTTAATTAAAATAATTCATTTGGCTAACAATAGAAATCATCATCATAATAATAATGATAATAATACTAAATATTATTTATACTTTTTCTAGTGCTCAAAGTGCTATCTAGATCATAAATCATGACTGTGACTTATATTTAGAAATCGTTTCCAAATACAGTCCGCATTTCTATACTTTTAAATCGTTAACTTCTATTAAAGTCGGATTTGAGAAGCCATTTCAAACACTGGCAGCTTGTTTTAGCAGTGGATTTCTAAATACAGTGAGATGGGGTTGAAGTAATAGACATTAGTACACTCTAATTCCATTGTGTTCTTTTGTTTTTATTTGACTAGTACACCTTAACTGATTAGTTTTGTTCTATTAAATAAAATCGCTCTATTGATTATTATTATTATTATTAAATTTCTGTATTCACAAATGAAGTTCATTTCAAAGTTACAGTATATAATAAGATTTCTTGTTGCATCTCAGAACAAGAACATAAAAACAATGTCTTTTATAGTGAGTTTTTATTGTCTGCCCATCTGCATCTGTTTACAAACATTTACCATTGAACATGTTATTGTTTTGAACACCAAAAGAATCTACGTATACATAATAATTTTTGAATTTGATGTTTTATTTTTACGCATCAAAAGTGCTTAGTTTGGGTTACCTGTGTTGGATACGGACGTGGCGGCCTATGCCTAGAACGCGCGCGCTAGTTCATTTTCTGGACGTTGGAATGCGCGCACGCAGCAAATATTCGCAATATTTACGTTATTTTGAATCTGATCGCAAGGGATAACAGTACGTCTTTTGGTTTTATTATTGAACAGTAGAAAAACAAATATTTGGTGTCAAAATGAAACCCTCCAGCGTTTTAACATTGCTTTACTTGACATCCATATCAGTGATTATGTCTGGAGATAATATCGTCAGTGCTCGATGCAAAGGTTTGTCAATCTTCAAACATCTTTATATGAGTAATGATGCAAGATATCAGCTAAATGTTTCCTCTTTAGATTTGTGCTTCAAGGTATTTGATGACCTCAAGTTGAACTGGATTGTATATGCTGTGAACTTGTTCACTGTCTTGTACATTTTGGCTTTGGCCGTAAACGAACGGTAAGCAACGAGCGATGTGATGAGAATTTGTTTCGTTTGAATTTTTTGAAAGGCTTGTTGATTTTATTTCATTTTCTTGCAAGAAATCTCAAGGGAGAAAACAGCCCCAAATCCAACACTTTCCCCACACCAAATCATAGTGAAATACAAAGTCGCAAGTTGAAGGCAAACGTTGGGCTTGTTGAAACTGATAAAGACGAAAGTGCCAATGAAGAAACAAATAACAACTCTGATGACGACTCTGGAATCAGCACTAACTGCAAAGAGAACAACATAGAGGAAGAAATAAATATCAAGTCTGGCGCAAATGACGTGGAAAGTGAGCACATGTACAGTCGCCAGGAACTGGTTTCACAGATCAAGAACATTCTCCTTGGTGAACACAAAGACTTTGACAAAGTGAAAGATATGAAAGAAAATGATTCCTTTTTGGATAATACGCCTCTATCTATTCGGCAGCAGTATGAAGATTGCACTAACGCTGCAACCATGAACGGAGGCTGGAGTGATTCAAGTTGCGATGTCTCGGCCATGATTGACATCTCCATACATGATAAGCTGCAGACAGTTGATGAAGAAAGTTTATGGGAGTCCGATGCTGACTCCTCGTTGTACGATGCATCTGAAAACACTTCTGTGTCATCTGAAAGAGAAATATGCAAACACGACTGTGACAACACTGGCAACCACGAGCAAGTTCTTCCTCAGTATACTTTCAGTGCGCCTCATAACCTACTAGCGCCCAAAGATGATTGCGGTAAAGTTCAGCCACAGCAAACATCGCTGACTGCTGACAAATGGGAGGAGCCCTGTCAGGAGCCCGAGTCATTGAGAATTGGCCTGAATGAAGAACAGAAAAGTGAAGATGCCATGAAATCGATAGAAGACACACTAAATTTAAGGATGGCTGGATCATTCAGTGCCGTTTCCATGCTGTCTCCTGGTAATTCCAGCAAGAGAAGTAACGACTCGGCAAGACAGCTCTGGTCGGCACCAGGCAGCCCAACCTCTGATTCATTCTTAAACACGAGCTTCTGTGTTTCTTCACTGGAGGATTTCTTATCGCCAGAGATTCCAACTGCCTCGCCACACGTTGTACTTGACCAGTCTCTAGATGGACGCATTCTTGGCATACGACTTCACAAACCAACAGGAATCAAAGACGTCTTCTTATCTATTGTATCCATGGATAAAGATAAAGGCCTGGTCACAGCCAGCGAGACATGGACACTTGGTACCCGTGAAGACATGGATCTGATTCTCTCTGTAGAAACAAATCCACAGTTACCTTACAGTAAACAGTACTGTGGTCGTTATTCGTTAGCATTCAACGATAAGAGCGAGCTCGACAGCTACCTGGACGCTAGTAGTTCGCGGGAAAGCTTTCTTTATTCGTTTCTAAGTGGTCATGGCGAGAATCAAGAGGATACAGGAGAGGGTTTGGAAGATGATTTCAATTGGCTGTCAACCAGTGGCTTTGATAGGCTTGCAGGTATAACAGAGTATACCGAGTCACATGACCTCACCGCTGAACAAATGAACGAAGAAGGATTTGACGAAGAGGAAAGTACTGATGATGAAATAGAGGCCAGTTCTGATGGACTTTATGTAAACAAAAATTCCCATTTTACGGGAATTACTGCCAAGTTACGTGACATGTCCCATAAATGGATAAGGCACGAACAGTTGAGCACGTATGCCGCAATGGCTACTGCGTGTCTCTTTTTAACTGGCTTTGTACTTTATCGGTGTGCTAAATAATTGTGAGTTATTTCTTGATTTCCTTTGAAAATCGCTTCAGCACAATAATTTGGTTGTACTTTTGTAACATGTTCCAAATTCAGCCTTTAATAAAACATTTTAAGTTAGAAGTTGTTTAATTTATGAGTCTTATACCAGTTTCACGCCTACACGCGCAGGTCAAAATGCCATTAATTTTACAGATTTTACCCCCGGGGCGGATTTAGGGAGGGGTGCGCATCCCCCGTCGGACGACTTTGTGCCCTTTTTTCTGACTGCCCTTTTTTCAGATAAGGTAAGGTAAAGACTTTATATAACGAGGGTAGCACGTAAAAGTATAAATACACCAGGAGCCTTATGGGCTCCTGATACACTTTATGAACTTGTGGCCCTCGGATGAGGTTTTCCTCATTAAATGAAGCTGTCATTCATTCACTGATATCCAGTGGCCGGACAAGTAATGTTTATTTTTTCTGTGCGGCTAGAATATCTTATCCCGATTCGATTCTCGATGTTGTTTTCAAGATATATCCTCTCGTTCAGCATTAAAACCGAATCAAAGACGTGAAATAACACGAAGGGTCGCGAGATCCTTTCACGGCGGTAATGGATAGAATGTGTGGTTCAAAATCTGTAACATTCACATATGCATGCTCGATCAGTGCAGTGGATAGAAATGCTTAAAAAAATGCCATCCCATGAGCGTATGCAATAAGCGTAGAAAGGAGCAGTTGAAGAAACTTCCGCAAAATGTGTCCGGCCGTGTAACCGATTTTTTCAGGTATAACTGTGTTTGTTTATTTATTAAATTTGACATAGATTTCATTCATAAGCAAATTAAAATCCGAAATGATCAACGAACTGAAGAAATATAAAATTTACAAATTATAATTGTCTTCCATTTCTTCTCTCAGAAGGCAGGAATTGTTGTTTTTGTGCGCATGCACATCATATTACATATTACATATTACGGTGCCCCTCTTGAAGAACCCTCAGTGTCCTGTGTCCAACCCCTGTCCTGAACCTCGTCCCCAGGGCCCTCTCGGGAAGAGGTTGATTGGTCCTTTTGGTAAAATTTAGGTCTGGGAGATCTGGGATACGATAGGGATAGGGAAGGGATAGGGTAGGAAAGGAACTAGCCTGCTTTTCAGACTCAATTTTTTTACGCTCGAAACATTTTCGAGCGTAAAAAAATTGAGTCTGAAAAGCAACCAAGTCGGGTTTCCTGTGTAAAACATAAATTTCCACAGGGAACCCAAACATCTAGATGAAGAAACAACATGGCGGAAGGAAACTCGAAATGAGATGTGAATGTTTGTCAAGTTATTCTAAAGATATCGTGAGATTGTATAAGAGACAATTACTATTAAGACGAAAGAAATGGTCTTGAAAATGTTTAGCTTGATTACAGCAGGATTTGTACGTTTTATAACAGGACGATTGCAAAACTCGTATTTGACATCGGTCAGGCTGCTTCCACTTCCACTACTGCGTCTGTATCACACAGTTCTTATTAATGATGATGATTTGGAGGAAAAGTTTGTGAAAGGATGGGGTAAAGGAGGACAAAAAGTGAATAAAACAAGTAACTGTGTTGAACTGAAACACAAACCTTCTGGGATGATTGTCAAGGTATTTTAAAAATAACAAGTTTAATTCATTGAATGTTCTATAAACTTATTTTGTGTAACTTATTTGTTTTAACTTTCAGTGTCACCAGTCTCGTTCTTTAACAAGAAACAGAATGATTGCCAGGCAAACGCTGGAGAGAAATCTAGACTTTTTGTACAATGGCAAAGAGAGTTCTATTGGATTAGAAATTGCTGAGAAAAGAAAAAGAAAATCTGATCGATTAAGAAAACGAAAGGCTAAAGAAGAAGCCACCAAAGTCTCAGAAAATAATTTCAACAAAACAGACCAATAAATAAGAAATTGTAGACATTGCGGGTTACCTGTGGTGCAACGCGTGCACAAACTTCAAAATGGCGGTCGATTTGAAGCTAATTTCTAAAACCAAAGTAAACAAATGCTCAAGTTTGGCATTTTTAACGGTTTTTATTACCGTTTTAAGTCAATTCTAGCGTCAGGGATAACAGTAGTCGATTAGCGTTTCGTTAATCTGTAGTTGTGAGGAATTGTTCAAGGAGAACGTGAAGGTGTTAAAACCGGGGTTAAAATACATTGTTAATTCATAATTCTTGCCTTTGGCTTTGGTCTTAGCAAAGGTTTACATCTGTTAGATTATATACCATCAATATGGCTGAAGACGATGAAATACAGAACGACGAGCAAGCTGAAACTGAGAAAGGGAAAAGGCAGGCAGGAGACGGCAATGTCGCGAAACAAACCTCGCGTTCAGCGAAAGGTTCTGCCACTGATGTTGTCAAGGAAAATAAAGTCATTAAAGAGCAAGCGAGCGAGAAAAAGTGCATCCACCGTCAAGAAAAAGAGACAATTATTGAACCTGTTGTCAAGAAAAGCTGTTCTGAGGATCCTAGTACGTCAATGAAGTCAACGCTTGCTCGAGCTGGTTTGTCGTCACAACAACATGTCCGTCAGCAGTTTCGACTTCTTCACAGCCAGGAATTGATCAGAAGAATTTTGCAATCTACAGGAGTTCTACCGAATAACGTAGCTCAAAAGACAAGCTCTGGCCTTTATAATCCTGATAAAACGGAAGACAAACGAGATATTGACGTTAAACCAGCTGAAGAAACATTTGTGCAAACGATTCCCAGCCAACAAACAGCTTCCGTGCAGGACGGTGAACACAAAAGCTCGGAAGAAGTTGAAACAAAAGGCCAAAGGCCTAAGGAATTTTGTGCGAATTCTTTGGAAAGTGTCAAACATCGAAACGAGAAGGAAAATAAGACAGAAAAGTGCAAGAAAGAAATGGATGGTGATATCTCATTTGTTTGTAGTGTGTGCAGCTGTAAGCAAGACGAACGTGGTGATATGGAAAGTAAAGATGAACTGCTGAATGTTTCAGAAGAATCATGCTTAAGTAATGCTGTGGTTAAGGCTGCAGGTAATGATCAGGGTGCTAGAACTGCAAAGCACCAAATGGCCATTGCAAGTCAGAATGCAACTGTTGGTACTTCAAAGGTACACAACACAGGAAGCCCAAATGTTGAAGAGCTCTCTGAAAGACTACACAAGCAACCAAGCCATGAAATGTTGGATGAAATTCTGAAATTGTTGCAAAATCAAGCACAAACACACGTCCCCATAGACAACGGAAAGGATGAAAACCAGAATACTATCAAGAAATCTATTAAAAGGCAGACAAATGCTAAAGAACATTTAGAGCGTTTGGTTATGGATGCATCTCTTGATGATGAGGATTGGAAAGAACAACAACAGCAAAAGTTCCTTATGATGGGGTAAGTAACTAGTGCCAACAATAATGGGGAAAATATAATTTTATTTCACATTATTAGCAGGATTGGCAAAAGGAGTTTTGCTGCAAGGAAAACAAAGGAAGTAGACAGCTCTGGATCATGGAGCCCCTTTATTAAAACAAATTTTGAGGTTTCATTAGAAATTGCAGCCAGCATAAATGTGAAATTAGCTGGGGATATTGCCAGACTGACTGGTACTTTTTGACAATAATTATTGTATGTGACATCAGTATGGTTTAGTTTATTTGCGTTTGTAAGATAACAATGGGATGGGAGGGCCAGTCTGGTACCCAAAGTTCCAGGTCTCTTGAAGCAAATTTAGTTATTTATTGTTATCCTGTAGAACTAGACCAAATTTACGTGAAAAGCACTCCCGACAATTAGCAGACATGAAAAACTATTATGAAAGTGAGATAGAAAAGTTACGTGACCAGTTGGAGAATCTCCGAGGGAACCTCTCAAGCCTTCAACAAGCCATTCCAGTCAAGATGCTTGAGGCTGCCAATCAAAAACTTGAAACACGGTGTCATCTGATGGAGGAAATAGCCAATGAACTAAAAAGAAAATTCCAGAAACTGGAACAAACAAATGAAGAACTTGAAAAATCCTGCTATGACCTGAGGCAGACAAATGAAGGTCTGGAAATGAGATGTATTTTTCTTCAGAAATCTTTACAAGATATGGAAGGAGAGCTGAGTGAGATCCAAAACAGAAACAACATTCTGGAGTCCAAAGTCCTTCATTTGACTCAAGTCAATGAAGTGAGTTCAAAGAACTGTAAACAGCTTGAAGAATCTACTAAAATCTTTGAGACCACTTGCAAACAGCTAGAGGAGTCAAACGAAAAGCTTGAAGGCCGATATAGGAAATGTAAGGAAGACAATCTCAAGCTGTCTGCTAATATGAGAGATTTGCAAGGATCGTTACAGACTTCTAGAAAGTAAGCTCTTTATATTTCAACAAGTATGTAGAAATAAGAAAGAAAATTTATTGCGATACAAAAAATGCTACACTCTCCGCAAACCTCAATCATAAAACGTGACACATATGCTCTATCATCTCTATATTTCATGTTATTGCCATGACAATCGTCAGTGTAATATAAAGACATACCAAGACTAACACATACCGGTAGTCCACTACTTCATTTACACCATGTTAAAGTTTCATTCTACACACGTGTTGATTGTTATTACACCGACGCAGTCTCTACTAGTTTAACCACTAGTCCCTATCAGTTTCATTCTACACACTTGTTGATTGTTATTACACCGACGCAGTATCTACTAGTTTAACCACTAGTCCCTATCAGTTTCATTCTACACACTTGTTGATTGTTATTACACCGACGCAGTCTCTACTAGTTTAACCACTAGTCCCTATCAGTTTCATTCTACACACTTGTTGATTGTTATTACACTGACGCAGTCTCTACTAGTTTAACCGCTAGTCCCTGTCATATACCTGGCAAGGTTTAGGATCACACTTTTCATGTAGCGTTTTTAGTATTGTGATACAATCGATACAGCTTTGGTTGTAATGTCCTGCTCACTGCTTTCACAACTTTTTCGTTAGTTTCTTCTTCTCCTTTTACAATTTTGCATCAATCGCCTGTATTGCGATACAAAAAACGCTACCTGCAGGCAAACCTCAATCATAAAACGCGACACATATGCTCTATCATCTCTATATTTCATGTTATTGCCATGACAGTCGTCAGTGTAATATAAAGACATACCAAGACTAACACATAGTCCAGGCTTGCAGTTATGAATGCTAAATGCCCTAAAGCGTATCTTGCCTTGATGTTTTGATGCTAGTTGAGCTGCTTACATGGACATGGACACTTTTTAGTCTACTACTCAAACCTTGATTAGTCTAACCATTGAGTTGCTTTCTATAAGTGCTTACATGTACCCTTGATTAGTCTAACCATTGAGTTGCTTTTTATTCAGACATGCTCAAGAACAAGAATATTTGGTAGCATCCCTAGAAAATGAGAAGGTATTAATTCTAAAGGGCAAGTTTCATGATTGTTGTCAAAAAGCTGGAAATTGTCTTAAATGATTAGCTAAAATAATAACTTGAATAATCTTTTGGAAATAATAATTGAAAAAAACAACACGGAAATCAAGGAAACTGGAAAAAACCCAAAGTGATGTCATGGGGGTCAATCCAACGTACTGAACGCAGTCTGCTTGAAGATAACATGGTGGACAAGTCTTCAAGTCTGAGTTCGCTCAAAAGTATTTATTCTGGAAATGAAACAGAAGTCATAGAGGGTTAACATGAGTCTGCCGAGAGCATTAACTAAAGGGTGATACTGGACCCCCATGATATCACAGGTGTGGGAATTTGAATTCTGATCAGTGAAACTTCAGAAAATAAATTTTCTTGCAGATAGGTTTAGTTATAGTATATTGCCTTTATTATCTAATACTACACAAATTATTTTTAGAATTTACTTTTGTTTCCATTAAACAATATCGCCCTTTCACTGACAGTGAGGAGTAAATTGAAGAGCTCTTTTGACTTTTAGCTCTAGCTCTCGTTGTCAATCTGGAAATAAACGTGATTTTTCCTGTTAAACCTTTTATGGCCATTGTGGTGAGATTTCGATAACAATAAATGATATTTCTAAAGTTTCTTTGTTGGTCTGGTTAAATGTCTTAAAAACACTAGATTTGCTTGCTGGTGGCCTGAACAAATGGTCATTACTGTAATCTTTCTTTTCAGAATGACTGGATACTAAAGTTGGACCTTGCTCAAAAGATGGCCAAAGGATCACAGAAAAGATATGAAGAAGTAAAAATTGAAAGGATTGAGACAGAAACCATTGCAAAAACGTTGGAAGAACAATTGGGAATTTTGACTCTTTCTTGTGAAAATGCTGCTAAGGTATCGATGGATAGATAGATCTTTATTAATCAAATTATTACATTGCAGCATAAGCTGAGTTGCATAATTTAAATTAAATAATATCGACTCATTTTGCTTGAATATATAATTTAGTTGATACAGTTGATACAATTTAGTTAATATAGAGTTAAATATTTCATATCTTATTTAGGCCAAAGTAGAGCTTGAGAAAAATGCAGAACGAGACAGAGAATTGTTGAAACGTGTAAGTAGTTTTCATTAGAATGTGCATCTTTTTAACTTGAAAAATGAATTAATGTTTTATACCTTCATAATATAATTTTATGTGTGTATACAGCTATTTCGAAAAACGTTGTTGGAGCCAAAGGCAATATTTACTAAGTGGAAGGCGGAAGGCAAGTTTTGTCTGGTTTGCTCAAAATAGCTTAAAACTTCACAAACTCCTCACGTGGTTTGACCGTTATGGACCTATAGGGTCGTTCTAATTTGCTTGATTTAAACATTGCCAGTGTTTTTAGGTTTCGTAATGACCTATCGTCCAATTGCCTTTTGTCTATCGCCTTTGGCTCCTACAACATTTTTTGAAATAGCTACCGGTATATATAATACATTACAATTTCTCAAACTCATTAATAATTCATCAGGACAAAACAAAGAAAATCACTACCGTGAAGGACATATGGAATGTGTTCTTACTTAGCATAGAATTCAGCCGACTTTAGCTTTGAATTTCTCCAGTTATTAATCATTAATGAGTTGGAGAAGTCGTTCCAAAGCCTCCAATTTGGACTTGATGGGATTTCCAGTCCTTAATTGCACGTCTAGTCCTCATTGTCAGCCTTGAAACATTACTTTAATACATCATTTATATATTTTTTATGTCCTTCTATTGTACATTGAGGTGCTAAAAATATCCTGTATGTATATATATCTGCAGCTTCTTACTGAGTATGATGCCTTAGTCAAGGAGAATCAAAAGTTAAAGGTAACAAACACTTAACAAATTGCAGATGGTTTTCAGTTGTTTGTACTCTTATTGACACACACTTGACGTTCAAAACATTAAAATATGTTCCAATTATGTTCCAAATATGTTCCATTAAAAAATGTTCCAATATCAAGTGGAACTCACGAGCGTAGCACTTGACGTTCAAAACACACTTGACGTTCAAAACGTTCAAAAATGTTCAAAACTCAAGTGGAATCACAAAGTCAAGTGTGTGCGAATAAGAGTACAGACAAGGAAAAAAAACACCTGCATATATTTTTTGTTTACAATAACAAAGTAAAAAAAACATCCAAAAACAAGGAAAACGTTTGAAAGAAAAAATGTTTCAAGCGCGCGCTGGCTCTGTGCGCGTTGTACAGTAGTTTTAGCTACCAGCTCAAAATGAGTATAAACGGCAAGTACTATTTTGTATTCATGTATGAAGTAGATTTTATTTTCTATATTGACGATATTCGAGCATGGAAGTGTAAACATAGCCAAGAACTAAAGTTCAATAGTGAGTATGTCAGCCAATCAGATTGCAGGATTCGTGACAGTATTGCTAGTTGGTTTCTACTAAAAACTGATAGACTGTTGGCTGCTAAGTCACTAGCCTGTAAACTGTCAGCCGCTTTTTAGCGCTCGCGCCACGGGAGTCTCACGCAAAGAAGCCGTAAGACCCCTGTGGCGTGAGTGCCAAAAAGCTGATGACCTTCGAAGGCTACTAAGCCACAAATATGAGAGAATACACTTTCATACCCAGACAGGCAAATTGTGAGTGAGGTGCGGTATTGCCGAAAAACTATGCAAGCTCAGTCAATAATTAATTAGAAAATGATCGCTGCAATTGCCCAAAAACATCTTCAGCGAATCGCAGAGATCCTACTATCTTTGGCAAAGATAGCAGGGTCGCTGCGATTCTCTGAACAAAGTTTTTGGCGATCACAGCATATGGAAACTCATGCTTTAGTGCAAATTGCAAGGCCAAATGATGTTCTCTAGGATATGCTTATTAACCTGAAGCAGTAAACACTTCGAAATACTATACTAATAATTATTGTTGAGAAATTGTATACAAAGTACTTTGAGCACTTGGCCTGCATGTATGCCATGAAACTATAATCCCCAGAGTAAAAGGATGTTTGTATGGTAAACTGGAATGTGTTCCGTTTATGGTAAAATAATGTGTTCTGTATATGATAAAAGAATGTGGAGTGCGCAAAGGATTTTGGTCATTAGCCACAATGCCTTGTGTCAAGTCAAATCAAGATTTTGACCCTCATACAGATTAGAATCTGCTGCCTCCACTTTGCTCTCTGAGGCTCGCTACGCTACGGCAGCAATTAAAACAGTATTAATTATCCCCTGCAGACACTGACATCACTTTTTGTAATCATAAAGAATTATTATTATTTAAAAAAACAATGCCAGAACAGAGTGATAACCATTAAATAAAGTTATCTAATATCTATCTACAATGTATCTATCTATCTATCTATCTATCTATCTATCTATCTATCTATCTATCTATCTATCTATCTATCTATCTATCTATCTATCTATCTATCTATCTATCTATCTATCTATCTATCTATCTATCTATCTATCTATCTATCTATCTATCTATCTATCTATCTATCTACCTACCTACCTACCTACCTACCTACCTACCTACCTACCTACCTACCTACCTACCTACCTACCTACCTACCTACCTACCTACCTACCTACCTACCTACCTACCTACCTACCTACCTACCTACCTACCTACCTACCTACCTACCTACCTACCTACCTACCTACCTACCTACCTACCTACCTACCTACCTACCTACCTACCTACCTACCTACCTACCTACCTACCTACCTACCTACCTACCTACCTACCTACCTATCTATCCTACCTACCTACCTACCTACCTACCTACCTACCTACCTACCTACCTACCTACCTACCTATCTATCTATCTATCTATCTATCTATCTATCTATCTATCTATCTATCTATCTATCTATCTATCTATCTATCTATCTATCTATCTATCTATCTATCTATCTATCTATCTAATCTATCTATCTATCTCACTGAGGTTTTGCTATTTTCTCATTAAAGGATTCTATTGGTTCACTGACGAAAAAATCTGATATCTCACAAGACGAGATTACTGATTTAAGAGGGTGAGCTACATTGTAAACTTGAAGTAGTGTTTTCTTTGCTTTTGGTCTGAATGTGAGCCGTCTCTTTGTTTTCTATTCTCAACAAATGGAGCACTAATCCTGAGAGTGTAGTTACCATTGGCTAGGGTTATAATTCAGTGGTTAGTGCAGATATTTTGAGAATAGGACATAAATTCAGTCAGTTTGCAGTCCAGGCTGAAGTAGATAGGACACTGCCAGTCAATTCTTTATTGTTGAATGTCATATAGTGACAAAGGCTAGGTTGTTGTTGTTGTCATTGTGTTTCATCATTGTCATATAGTGACAAAGGCTAGGTTGTTGTTGTTGTCATTGTGTTTCATTGTCATAGTGACAAAGGCTAGGTTGTTGTTGTTGTCATTGTGTTTCATTGTCATAGTGACAAAGGCTAGGTTGTTGTTGTTGTGTTACATCATTGTCATAGTGACAAAGGCTAGGTTGTTGTTGTTGTCATTGTGTTTCATTGTCATAGTGACAAAGGCTAGGTTGTTGTTGTTGTGTTACATCATTGTCATAGTGACAAAGGCTAGGTTGTTGTTGTTGTCATTGTGTTTCATTGTCATAGTGACAAAGGCTAGGTTGTTGTTGTTGTTGTTGTGTTACATCATTGTCATATAGTGACAAAGGCTAGGTTGTTGTTGTTGTCATTGTGTTTCATCATTGTCATATAGTGACAAAGGCTAGGTTGTTGTTGTTGTCATTGTGTTTCATTGTCATAGTGACAAAGGCTAGGTTGTTGTTGTTGTCATTGTGTTTCATTGTCATAGTGACAAAGGCTAGGTTGTTGTTGTTGTCATTGTGTTTCATTGTCATAGTGACAAAGGCTAGGTTGTAGTTGTTGTGTTACATCATTGTCATAGTGACAAAGGCTAGGTTGTTATCGTTGTGTTACATCATTGTCATAGTGACAAAGGCTAGGTTGTTATCGTTGTGTTACATCATTGTCATAGTGACAAAGGCTAGGTTGTAGTTGTTGTTATTGTGTTACATCATTGTCATAGTGACAAAGGCTAGGTTGTTATCGTTGTGTTACATCATTGTCATAGTGACAAAGGCTAGGTTGTTGTTGTTGTCATTGTGTTTCATCATTGTCATAGTGACAAAGGCTAGGTTGTTGTTGTTGTCATTGTGTTTCATCATTGTCATAGTGACAAAGGCTAGGTTGTTGTTGTTGTTGTGTTACATTGTCATAGTGCAAAGGCTAGGTTGTAGTTGTTGTTATTGTGTTACATCATTGTCATAGTGACAAAGGCTAGGTTGTTATCGTTGTGTTACATCATTGTCATAGTGACAAAGGCTAGGTTGTTGTTGTTGTCATTGTGTTTCATCATTGTCATAGTGACAAAGGCTAGGTTGTTGTTGTTGTCATTGTGTTTCATCATTGTCATAGTGACAAAGGCTAGGTTGTTGTTGTTGTTGTGTTACATTGTCATAGTGCAAAGGCTAGGTTGTAGTTGTTGTTATTGTGTTACATCATTGTCATAGTGACAAAGGCTAGGTTGTTATCGTTGTGTTACATCATTGTCATAGTGACAAAGGCTAGGTTGTTGTTGTCATTGTGTTTCATTGTCATAGTGACAAAGGCTAGGTTGTTGTCATTGTGTTTCATTATCATAGTGACAAAGGCTAGGTTGTTGTTGTCATTGTGTTTCATTGTCATAGTGACAAAGGCTAGGTTGTAGTTGTTGTCATTGTGTTTCATCATTGTCATATAGTGACAAAGGCTAGATTGTTGTCATTGTGTTTCATTGTCATAGTGACAAAGGCTAGGTTGTTGTTGTTGTCATTGTGTTTCATTGTCATAGTGACAAAGGCTAGGTTGTTCTTGTCATTGTGTTTCATTGTCATAGTGACAAAGGCTAGGTTGTTGTCATTGTGTTTCATTGTCATAGTGACAAAGGCTAGGTTGTTGTTGTTGTCATTGTGTTTCATTGTCATAGTGACAAAGGCTAGGTTGTAGTTGTTGTCATTGTGTTTCATCATTGTCATATAGTGACAAAGGCTAGATTGTTGTCATTGTGTTTCATTGTCATAGTGACAAAGGCTAGGTTGTTGTTGTCATTGTGTTTCATTGTCATAGTGACAAAGGCTAGATTGTTGTCATTGTGTTTTATCATTGTCATAGTGACAAAGGCTAGGTTGTTGTTGTTGTCATTGTGTTTCATTGTCATAGTAACAAAGGCTAGGTTGTTGTTGTCATTGTGTTTCATTGTCATAGTGACAAAGGCTAGGTTGTTGTTGTTGTCATTGTGTTTCATTGTCATAGTGACAAAGGCTAGGTTGTTCTTGTCATTGTGTTTCATTGTCATAGTGACAAAGGCTAGGTTGTTGTCATTGTGTTTCATTGTCATAGTGACAAAGGCTAGGTTGTTGTTGTCATTGTGTTTCATTGTCATAGTGACAAAGGCTAGGTTGTTGTTGTCATTGTGTTTCATTGTCATAGTGACAAAGGCTAGGTTGTTGTCATTGTGTTACATCATTGTCATAGTGACAAAGGCTAGGTTGTTGTTGTCATTGTGTTTTATCATTGTCATAGTGACAAAGGCTAGGTTGTTGTTGTCATTGTGTTTCATTGTCATAGTGACAAAGTCTAGGTTGTTGTTGTTGTCATTGTGTTACATCATTGTCATAGTGACAAAGGCTAGGTTGTTGTTGTCATTGTGTTTTATCATTGTCATAGTGACAAAGGCTAGGTTGTTGTTGTTGTCATTGTGTTTCATTGTCATAGTGACAAAGGCTAGGTTGTTGTTGTTGGCTATTTTTGTTGTTCAGCTGGAGTAATGTTTATTTGGAGGTTATATTTTTCATTCTTCTCTAGGACAATAACAACTCTCATAAACCGAAACAGCAATCTGGAAGAATCACTAAAGGAAGCTCTGTCTCGTAGTACCAAGTATGTTCATCTAAAAGTATTTTTCAAGACAATCCAAACTTTCTCATAAAGACAGCAAAAAAATACCAGGAAGAGTTGGGGTGAGGGAGGGATATGTTTATGTCCTCCCCTCCCCTCTCCCCTAGTGCAAGTTATGGGTCTCCTTATCATTCAATGATCACTGATTTCAGGTCAACACCTGATTTATTTATGTCGGGTCCTCGAAAGACATGGGATTCACCTGGACAAGCACAGTACACAACACACCCATCTCTGTCCTCGTTTGATTCAATTTTCGATGGAAAAGGTGCACCTGACAAGGATGATCTGAGTGGAGTGCATGTGATTGATACATCTCAGAAAGAACAGTCTAGTACTCCAAGCAGGTAGTCAGTGTGACTGATTAACTAATGTCTCAAGATAAAAGCCCTGGGGGGGGGGGGGGGGGGGGGGGGGGAGGGGGGGTTGGGGGGGGGGGGGGGGGGGGGTACTCTGTTGTGAGTCTTTTCATTAGCCTTGGGTAGGCTAGGTTTTGTATCTATTGTGTACTTCAGAGATATGGTTCTTTCTTAGTCAAGTTTCTTTGTTTTTTTCCTCCAGCAACATTTCTCTGACTTGATATCCTCTATTTCAGTGTAAAATTTGTAATACCATGGGGTAAGACAAGTACACCGACTAAAAACATAGCCAAATGGAACCTAGAAAAGCCAACTAATATCAAGTCTCCTAACAATCTAGTCCTCAAAAAGTCAGACTTGGTCACCAGGTTTGATGTTGTATTCGAAGACAGTGTATCAGGAATGGAGGTTAAAAGGTCGCACACTGGTCGAACAAGCCGTGCCCAAGGGGAGTCCCCCACATCTATTTTTGTATCTAACTCAGCAACAGATGTGACGGAATCTTCTCCTTCAAGTCGTATGGTGTCCAATGCTGCTGAAGCGGCTCTCAGTGCATTGAAATCAGGCCGAGTGGTGTCTCAAGCTGATTGGGAAGGAAGGGATACCAAGAACGCCAAGGGACGAAGAGATAAAAGTAGTGAAAGGAAAAAGATACGACAGGTATTAGTGGTAGTAGTATTACCATCAACGTTGTTGTTGTTGTTGTAACGATAAGTTCTTTTTATAATGATACCGTATTTCCTCGATTTATTTCAAATTTTGTGACTGAATGGTGATAATGTGCCAATGGCCCGGGGAAGGGGGGATGCTAGTTGTGATGGTGGTTCTGGTTATTGTTCTTTCACGATTACTAAATGGCGATAATGACCCGGGGAGAGGGGATGCTAGTTGTGATGGTGGTTCTGGTTATTGTTCACGATGACTAAATGGCGATTACACGCGAATCGAAAACGCCGTCATACTCAGTGTGTTGCATCCTCGGAAACCCAGGGGCTGTAGGGGGGAGGGGGAAAGGAAAGGGAAAGAGGGAAAAACAGCCCCTGGGGACATACTCTTACAGAACGAGTTCCAGAGAAGGTTAATGGGATTTAATGATTTAACGATCTGTTAACAAAAACTGCCAACCAAATCAATTATCACTTTGAAGTTATCATTGAGCCATTGTTTATACATGAATACAAACTGATGGATCTCGCTAAATTCTATTCTATTCTATGCTTGTTGTCGTCCGGTTGTATGGAAGAAGTTCAGAAAACCTCTAAAAAGGCTGTTAATGACTGCTTCCATGTTTGTGGCAAAGAATCTCTCTCGATAAAAGAAGAAAAAGAAATGTTGAAGATTTCGTGATCATTAACGAGAAAGTTGATCCCAATGTTCCTGTATGGAAACCTTTTGTGCTCTCCGTTTTGAAACGAGAGAGAAACTCCCCAAAAACGGCGCCAGGGAAAACTATGGATCACATGCAGAAAGAAGGGAAACGACTGCATTTAGACTACATATTGCCACATGGGAATCGTGCACTTTGAAGTTAAAACGGGCTACCGGATGTCTTCGCACTATCTGTCATCGTGCAACGTACCGCTCTTTGTGCTGATTGGCCACAAAATATTTTTGTGGCCAATCAGAGCACATCTCATTAACTTCTCTGGAACTCGTTCTGTAAGAGTTTGTCCCCAGGGGCTGTTTTCCGACCCCTTTCCTTTTCCCCTCCCCCTCCCCCTACAGCCCCTGGGTTTCCGAGGATGAGTGTGTTGGTGTCTGGTCTATTTTAGAATGGTATCTTTTAGCGGTGATATGAAGGGGCCGTCATACTCAGTGTGTTGGTGTCTGGTCTATTTTAGAATGGTATCTTTTAGCGGTGATATGAAGGGGCCGTCATACTCAGTGTGTTGGTGTCTGGTCTATTTTAGAATGGTATCTTTTAGCGGTGATATGAAGGGGCCGTCATACTCAGTGTGTTGGTGTCTGGTCTATTTTAGAATGGTATCTTTTAGCGGTGATATGAAGGGGCCGTCATACTCAGTGTGTTGGTGTCTGGTCTATTTTAGAATGGTATCTTTTAGCGGTGATATGAAGGGGCCGATATGAAGCTTAAGCCACGCCCTTTATAATTCAATTTTCCCGACAATCATCCCCGCCCCTTTCACTGATGGGAGTAATGGTCGTGTTGACGACTAACATCGTAGTAGTGGTGATGATGAACATGACCATAACCTACAAACAGATTGGTACAATTACAATTTCGTTGTTTGATTCTGTCTTTCTTCCTCAGTCTCAAAGCGCAAATTCTGAGAATGTGGAAAGGAACGACAGCGATGCTGTGTCAAAGTTGGAACGAAAGTTTTCTTCCTTGACAGAAGAAAGGAACAGAGTGAGTAAAAAAGTATTCATTATATCCGCCGTCGCCAGTCAGTCTAGTTATTTCCGTGCAAATAGATACGAAATAATCCAACTTGCTTTTTGTTTTGACTATGACTGACGGACTACACGTGCGAGTAACTTCAAAGCAAACCGACCATTCAGTTTTGTCATAACGGTCTTTTAAAGGGGTCTCCACTTTGGCAGAACACACCCTCCTCACTCAGCCCCTGGGTTTGGGTTTTCCGACGATGGGCAGATTTGATTGGCAGAAAAAGAAGAGTAACCAAGACTTGTGACCGAAGAAGCTAATCCCCACCCCCCCCCCCCCTCCCCTTCCCCCTCCCCCTCCCCCTCCCCCTCCTAGGTAGCCCAGGGGGTTATCTCAGTACATTGTAAAGATGCCCAGTTGGTCACATTGCCTCAGTAATGCGGTCGATATCTCGAACCATTTTTCGTTCTCCCTTGAGATTCCAAGAGTTGGAGGCCAGGGGCTGTTTTTGTTTTCGCACTCCCTTTTC
This sequence comes from Actinostola sp. cb2023, assembly GCA_033675265.1. Taxonomy (NCBI): domain Eukaryota; kingdom Metazoa; phylum Cnidaria; class Anthozoa; order Actiniaria; family Actinostolidae; genus Actinostola; species Actinostola sp. cb2023. The sequence goes on along the minus strand of JAUJYZ010001086.1, from coordinate 492,410 downwards.
TCCGTGGTTTCCAGAGGTGCTCACAGGAAAGGGAGAAATAGAGAGCGCTATGAGGCGAGAGAGCGAAAGAGCCTTGTTCCTGAAGACAATAAACAAAACGGGACAAAAACTTGTAACTTTTATCTGACTTCATTTTTTAGCTGGAGTCTACATTAAGCCGAATACCAACTCATCGTGTTACTAAACGATCTAAAGATGATAAGGTAAGGTAATGGTAACCTGTAGTCTCCTTTGCAGCCGTGGGGAATTTCGTCACGCAAAGGAGACTAGCTAGCCTGCGAAGATCAGCCGCTTTTTGGAGCTCGCAACGGGGTCTCACTTCTTTGCGTTACATCCCTTCTTTGCGTTACACCCCTTCTTTGCATTACACCCCTTCTTTGCGTTACACCCCTTCTTTGCGTTACACCCCTTCTTTGCATTACACCCCTTCTTTGCATTACACCCCTTCTTTGCGTTACACTCCTTCTTTGCGTTACACCCCTTCTTTGCGTTACACCCCTTCTTTGCATTACACCCCTTCTTTGCGTGAGACCCCCGTGGCGAGCGCCAAAAAGTGGCTGACCTTCGCAGGCAAAAGCACTGATGATGATTTTACAAGATGATGACAATGATGATTTTAATCAATGGTGACGTTATTTTTCAGGCCTTTCTAGAAAAAAGACTGGATGAAGTTATTCAAGACGTTGGTTCGGTACGAATGCAGCTTCGCCAGCATCACGCTCTTTGATACCAAGCAAACATCCATGCCTAGCATTTTGTATATATATTATATTTGTAAATAAAAAACCTATTTATTCTTACGTTCTTGCTTGTTATATTGTTTGTACAGCACAAGGTTTCTATAGTAACGTACTATGTACATTATGCATGATTTATTTTTTCTGAGAAAACGTTTTGGTACTTCGATACAGCCGAGAACTGATCGTCTTCGAGATCAAAGATTTCTATATTGTGAATATTTTTTGTAATAAATAAAACTATTATAATATTTGAAGAAGATTGTGTTGTGTTTCTTGACAGGCGCGAAGTCAGTCCTGCCGGGGCCGGGAGAGATCTGAAATACAATGCTTGGGGGTATTTTCTCAGATTAATTCATGGATTAATTGACACGCTACAAAAACAGGGCCGTCCTTCGGCTCTTAGACACTTGTAAACCGGTCACATTTTGTTTTCTAAAGTTAGACAGAAGTAGCCTGCGTAGTCTGGCCCTAAGGGGAGGGGTAAGGGGGCGGCGGAGGAAACAACTGAGGGAATTCCCCCTCTTCTTTCCTCCCCCTCTTCCCCCCTCTTCTTTCCTCCCCCTCTTCTTTTCTCCGCCCCCCCCCCCCCCCCCCCCCCCCCCCCCCCCCCCCAGGGCCAAGGCTAGACAGAATAAGGGTGCGTTCGATTGACCTTATTCCGGAATAGGAATACTTGGAATAATACGGAATATACGTTCCTGGAATTATTCCTATTCCGGAATAAAGTCAATCGAACGCACCCTAAGATTTAGTCTCCCTAGGCCTGCGAGATTACGCGTTTTTCTAGTTCCAGTCCCCTACATAACGTATAGTACAGTAACGCCTGGCAATATTTGACGTTGGACAACTTTCCATGTATTAAACTCGGTATCATAATCCGTAATTTCTTTCGAAATATGTTACGTATACAGACATCGAAAGCAAATCAATTGTTGTTTAAATGCTTGAAGACTTCCTTCTCCACAGATAAAATGTCCTGTCACAAATCCATCTATCAAGACAAAACTAAAATTCCAAATCAAAATATAAAATCAACAAGGTAAAACTTTAATTATGGCATTTTATATGAGCTTCAAGGCCTTATTGGTTTGGACGATTTGTAAGCTTACAGACATCACAGTTTCTTGAAGCTTTTATGTATTATTTTCAAATTATCTTTCAAATCCTTTCCATGCCAGATTATAAAAAATAGTATAAATGTACACCCTGTATGTCGGTGAAAGCTAATCCATTGTCAGCCAACTTTGTATGATGTGTTACTTTTTTTAACAGTTTAAAGTATGAATATCTCTTTGGTGTTGGTCCATGTTATCATGCACTAATGAGTGGTAGACGTACTGTGTTTAAAATATTCATCAGGGATGGTGCTGTCAACACTGCAGCTAGGTATGTCAAACAAAGACAATACTCCAGTTTCGCATTGTTTAGAGTCATGACCGCTGTCCTTGACAAAAGACGCATTTGTACAGGCTTACCCTCGATTCAGAAAACAGTCTGTGCAATTCAAAAATGGTTCTATTGTTTCATGTCAACATTTTTTCGTGTTCTTGTTGATATTTGTGAATAATTTACACTGACTCGAGGCTAACCCTGTACAAATGCGTCTGTCAATAAGTACAGTGGTTTTACAACGGGATCTGTGAACGCGAAAAGGGACTATTGGTTTTCTGAAATTATGTGGACATTTCCTACTGTGGTTGCATGTTTTGTTTATATAGACTTTCTAAAAGTCCTTTTCAATTTTTCGGTTTGTCTTCGTCGCTCACTTCCGGTGCTCGCTTCGCTCGCACGGAGTGTGTCCGAGTGTCCGTAGGTCCGGAGAGGTCGACTTGTGGCAAGTCTAGTTTTGTTACTGATATAATTATTTATGTTTTGAAAATTAGACCAGAGTTTTTGGAAATAAAGATGAAAGCAGAAGAGTTAGGTTTATCCATTTTCCCAGCAACCAGAAAGAAGCTGTTGGCTTTGAGTGGAGGCAGACCAGCTCAGGTAAAAAATAATCTATCAGTGAGCATATCGGGTTGTGACTGTCAAATTAAAGGACTAAACTGAATATTGGCAAAAAGTGTAAAACAATGGAATTAGTTTTTTGAACATGTGGATATTTCTGTGTTGACCATTAAATCCTAGATGTATAGGTAGGTCCTCTGTTAGATCACATAGTGGTGTCCTCCTTTCTTGATCTCCTCTTGCCACTATAGCCCTACCCCCGGGGGGGGGGGGTACTCTGGTAATTTGCGGGTAGGGGTGTGTCAGGGTGTGTCCCCCCTCCCCCCAGGAGCACTACTAATGGGTTTAAAGAACCATTGTTTTGTTGCTTCACTTAGGAAGAATTATATGCATTATATGATTTGTTTATTTATGCAAAGGATCTCATGTTCATATTATTTTGGGTTGGTCATGAAGGATAGATTTGTCTTGTGGTCAGTGTTTAATATTTTCATACATGCAGAATATAGTCTTGCAAGTCTCACCTCTGCAGTATTCAAGATTCCATAACATTGTGGATCATACACACAACAGGTATTAACAACTTCAGTGATACAAAGGAACACTAAAACAGCGTATGCTGGTAATTAGTTTCACTGATATTTCATTATTTTTGAAGTGATTTACTAGATAATCATAGTAGTAATAATCCTGAGCTATGGCTTGCATTGGATGAAATACAGGTGTGTATAACCGCTGCGCTTAGATGTTTCTTCTGTTAATATTTTAATGGTACAGCAGATTATTATAAAACACATTTTTTTGCAAGCTGTTTTTCATGTGGGTTTACCATTGATTTACTTTTATGTGTTTTCTTTCAGGATCCAATGAATTTTGGTGCAATACTGAGAACTAGTTCCTTACTTGGTGTATTGGGAGTTGTTGTTCCCCAACAAAATAGGTACATAATAATTACAACATGTTGCACTTCCATACCATTGTTTCTTCTTTCTTTCTTTCTTTCTTTCTTTCTTTCTTTCTTTCTTTCTTTCTTTCTTTCTTTCTTTCTTTCTTTCTTTCTTTCTTTCTTTCTTTCTTTCTTTCTTTCTTTCTTTCTTTTTCTTTCTTTCTTTCTTTTTCTTTCTTTTTTCTTTCTTTCTTTCTTTCTTTCTTTTTTCTTTCTTTCTTTCTTTCTCTTTCTTTCTTTCTTTCTTTCTTTCTTTCTTTCTTTCTTTCTTTCTTTCTTTCTTTCTTTCTTTCTTTCTTTCTTTCTTTCTTTCTTTCTTTCTTTCTTTCTTTCTTTCTTTCTTTCTTTCTTTCTTTCTTTCTTTCTTTCTTTCTTTCTTTCTTTCTTTCTTTCTTTCTTTCTTTCTTTCTTTCTTTCTTTCTATTCTTTCTTCCCTTCTATTCTTTCTTCGCATTTTCTTTCTTTTTTTCTTCCCTTCCCTCCCACTTCCCCCTTCCTTGCATTTCTTCTTAGTACCCTTTCGCTCCCTCTAACCCTCACTTTTACCTTTTTTACAAACGCACTGAGTTATCAGTAGAATTGTTTTAAATTGTAATTATTGTGTGTTTTACCCTCTTGAAATAAAGTTTATTCATTCATCCATTCATCCATTCATCATTCATCCCTTTATTCATTCATTCATTCATTCATCCCTTTATTCATTCATTCATTCATTCATCCCTTTATTCATTCATTCATTCATTCATCCCTTTATTCATTCATTCATTCATTCATTCATAAGTGCTCCACTGTCGCCTGTTGTGAGTAAAGCCAGTGCAGGAGCAATGGAAATGATGCAAATCTTTCAAATATCAAATATGACATCTTTTCTCAAGGTAAATATCATCATGATAATGTAGTATTGCCTGGGGGAGGGGGGGGTACTCCCTTTGTCCAAGTGGTAGGGGTGATCGGCAGTCGGTTTTGAAAACCACCCCTAAAAGGTACGCATAAATTAAAAGAGCTGTTGAAGCCATGTTCATTTCAACCCCTAAAAGGTACAACCATATATGACCATATATGGCAAAACGGTGATTGTATTGATATATTGTTTAATCAGTGACTGGATAACATCTTTCTTCTGTTCTTTCATGTTTGTTCAATAAAGAAAATAAATAATAATTGACCCTAAAAGGTACGGAGCGATGTTACGTAACTGACCTTTGAGTCGGAACCCTAAAAGGTACAACACAGGAAATATTTTCAACCCTAAAAGGACCGCCGATCACCCCTACCACTTGGACAAAATTAGTACCCCCCCCCCCCCCCCCCCCCCGGTAGTATTGCTTGTAGACCTGCAGCAATAATAATCCATGACGATATGAGAAAACAAGAGCCAAATTGGCTTTACGCTCAAGTGTTAACAAATAAAAATGTTTCAAATTGCATCAGTCCGTGAATCCCGAGAATAGATGTGAGTGCGGCCCAAAATATATCGAAGCATACATAAGTAAGTATAACCGTAAAGGAGTCCGGCATATGAAGATATTCTGATAAGTAACCATAAGGAGTTCGGTTGTGCAGTGTTCAATTGCACAAGACTGTACAAGACTGCATGAGACTGCACAAGACTGTGGAAAAACGAAATTTTGTGACTCTGAACTGCATTCCTCAGTATATTTGAGAAGTGAAAAGAATGACAACAATAATAATTTTATATTGTTTTCTTCTTTTTTTTGCTAACAATTTCAGTATGTTTTTATTCTAGGGAAGAAGAAACACAGGTTGGGATATCTTGGGTGCTGTTCATCCAAACTCATCATTTGACCTTGACCTTGAGCCAATAAGTTGTACTGATTATATAATGAGTAAACCCACAATACTTGTGTTAGGTACATCATTTTAGGTTATGATTTCTATTAGTATAACTAATGACAATTCTGTTGTTGTTTTCTATTGCTTAATTAGTACTATTTAGTACTAATTAGTGTGCAAAACATTGCATGGTTTTAGTGTTTGCACTCTACAACAGACAGTGAGTATTATTACTATTCTACTCTACACTACTTCTACAATACACTACTGCTACAACAACTACTGCTACTACGTACTAGACCTACTTAGAAAGAGTACATCGATACAACCTAAGAGACTTTGAAAGATGTTTCAGATTTACACGGATTGAATACAACTGTCATAAAACTCTTGAATTTCGATGGCATAGAAAATGGCGGACACGCGCGCAAAGCAGTCTGGGTGGGTCGGCTCCTTTAACTAGATTTTAAATTATTGTATATTATTCTAAACTGATGTTTCTTACCGTGAATAAATAAATAAAATTGTGTCTGTCTGTCTGTCTACTGCTTCTACTACTACTACTACTACTACTACTACTACTACTACTACTACTACTACTGCTACTGCTACTGCTACTGCTGCTGCTACTGCTACTGCTACTGCTACTGCTACTGCTACTGCTACTGCTACTGCTGCTGCTGCCACCACTACTGCTGCTGCTGCTGCTGCTGCTACTACTGCTGCTGCTGCCGCCGCCGCCACCACGACCGCCACCACTACTGCCGCTACCACTACTGCTGCTACCACTACTGCTGCTACTACTACTACTACTACTACTGCTACTACTAACAAACTACTACTACTACCACTACTACTGCTACTACTACTATACTACTGCTACTACTACTACTACTACTACTACTACTACTACTACTACTACTACTACTACTACTACTGCTACTACTACTATTACTACTACTATTACTACTACTACTACTACTACTATACTACTACTACTACTACTAGACCTACTACTACTACTACTACCTACTACTACTACTACTACTACTACTACTACTACTACTACTACTACTACTACTACTACTGCTGCTTACTTGAGGATATCCAGTGGATTTCATCCTGAGCTCTGAAAGTAATGTTGCTGCTAGTAATGCTGGATTTTTTATTTCTTTTTATTTCATTGTAGGTAATGAAGGACATGGATTGCAAGACCAAGTCTTACAACAATGTACACAATTAATTTCAATATTTCCTCCATCATCTTCAAGAACTAGCTTTTTGTCAGCAGGGCTCGACTCTTTCAATGTTTCTGTAGCAACAGGTTTGTACTTCTTTGGGTAACGTAACTATAGGCTTTTAGTAGAAACCAACTAGCATACTATCATGAATCCTGCGATCTGATTGGCTAACATACTCCCCAGGGGGGGTACTCAGGGGTATCAGTGACGGGTTTGAAATTCGTGGCTTGGGACTTTTTTGGGGTTATCGATTTTCTGGTGGCCTTTTTTGATATAAAGATTTTGGCAAGGACTTTTTGGGGGGTTGATAAAAATGATATCCTACCGTTCTCGATTTTATGCGGAGAAATTGGACTTTTTGGAAGTTACGATTTTGGCCTCATTTGCACCTCCCCGTCACTGATACCCCTGAGTACCCCCCCCTGGGACATACTCACTATCTATTGAGTGATAGATAGTGAGTAGCTAATAAAAGCCGGCATTTTGAACAAAAACAGAGTGAAAAATTATAAATATTGGTATAAAATCGAAGGTAGTAATTATTCTAGTTGGTTTCTACTAAAACAATTTACGCACCTCATTGACTATTGACTCATAGAAAACTTGAACTCATAGTCTAATAATTGTTAAATAGAACTAAATAAATAAAGACCTGGAATGGAACTGAAGATTTTACAAACACAGTACTATAACTGATGTGACTAATCTTCCTCAATTAGAATTCTGGTATTATTGGTACTTATCATGATGATGGAATGATGTTGATGATAGCTAAATATATAATCTTGATAATATTGATGCAGTTTCTGATGATGATAATAATGGTAAATCCATGTTATCAGATGGCAATCTGTTATCATAACGGTGATCTGTAGCTTGAAAATATTGATTGTGTATAAATAATAATAATAATAATGTATAATAATATATATATACATGAAATTAATAAACAGTATTTATATATTTATTTTCTTGATGTAGGAATACTTGTCTTTTCAATTATAAAGAACTGTCAAAGATCAAGAGCAAGAATATCATAAGAGACTGTGTCATATATATTTAACAATTATTATTCTACGAAATCGAGTTGTACATGAGTGCCTCATTGGCTATCAGCCATGTACAATGAGATTGAGTGGAATAATTGTTTTATTATATATAGACAACCACTGGTTGTGAGAAATATAACATTTGTTTTTATTTTTAGTTCAGCAAAACCAGTTGTGCCATTGTTGAAAATCTCCAACTTTCTCTACTTGTGGTATATAGCTTATTTCAAAAAAGGTTGGTGAAGGTTTTGTTGCATGTTGCATTTGCATATTGCATACCAAGCCCGAAATGCACTATGGGTGATGTGAATGGAGTCAGCGAAAGGTCACAACAATATGGACTCTGGGAATTTTCCCAAAATTTGTCTTCGCAATATTGAGCTTCGCAGATTTTCCATATGAGGGCTGGCTGCAACATGCAACAAAACCTTCACCAACCTTTTTTGAAATAGCTGTATATGAGCTGATAGCCTACTAGTAGAGTAGCCAATCAGCACACTGACATTATTTACATTGATGATAGTAGAGTACAATACATTTCGGGCTTGGTGATAGCAACATGCAAGCAAAAGCCTTCACCAACCTATTTTGAAATAGTAGAGTAACCAATCAGAGCATGCGCTTGCTCATATGAGAGCTGATAGCCTACTAGTAGAGTAGCCAATCAGAGCATGCGATTGCTCATATACCAGTGGTTGTCTATATAATAAGAGCTGATAGCCTACTAGTAGAGTAGCCAATCAGAGCATGCGCTTGCTCATATCCAGTGGTTGTCTATATAATAAGAGTTGATAGCCTACTAGTAGAGTAGCTAATCAGAGCATGCGCTTGCTCATATCCCAATCAGAGCATGCGCTTGTTCATATCCAGTGGTTGTCTATATAATAAGAGTTGATAGCCTAGTAGTAGAGTAACCAATCAGAGCATGCGCTTGCTCATATCCAGTGGTTGTCTATATAATATGAGCTGATAGCCTACTAGTAGAATAGCCAATCAGAGTGTGCACTTGCTCATATCCAGTGGTTGTCTATATAATAAGAGCTGATAGCCTACTAGTAGAGTAGCCAATCAGAGCATGCGCTTGCTCATATCCAATGGTTGTCTATATAATAAGAGCTGATAGCCTACTAGTAGAGTTGAGCATGCGCTATATAGCCTATAAGAGCTGATAGCTCATATCCAATGGTTGTCTATATAATAAGAGCTGATAGCCTACTAGTAGAGTAGCTAATCAGAGCATGCGCTTGCTCATATCCAATGGTTGTCTATATAATAAGAGCTGATAGCCAAGTAGAGTAGCAATCAGAGCATGCGCTTGCTCATATCCAATGGTTGTCTATATAATAAGAGCTGATAGCCTACTAGTAGAGTAGCCAATCAGAGCATGCGATTGCTCATATCCAATGGTTGTCTATATAATAAGAGCTGATAGCCTACTAGTAGAGTAGCTAATCAGAGCATGCGCTTGCTCATATCCAATGGTTGTCTATATAATAATGTTTATTTATAGCCTGCTTTCTTGCTCTCTTTTGGCCTGGGGTAAACAAAGAGAGTATGAAGGCAGGCTACTTGTTTATATTAAAAACAGTATATTCTTACACAATTTTTTTAGAAAATTAAATTCCATTTTTTCAGAAATAAAAACAAAAATCTATTTTTATCCCATCTATCTATTTTCCTTTTTGTCTTCTCACAACCTGTCTGCCATTTTATATCAGATCTTTTTTGACATCAAAAGGAGAATGGTGAAATCTATATTCAGTCAATCGATAAAACACTGATTTTTGAAGATTTGTCCAATATAAACTTGTAGTCCAGAAAGAGACCCTGAAAGGCCTTTATATAACTACAGTGTAATTAATGAGAGCAGCCATTCTCTGCTTCTCAGCACTGGTTAGTGTGAGCTGTGTTCAGAAAATTACATGTGATATTTGTTATAAAGGTGTGTAGTAAGCTATACAGTACAAAATCTGGAACCCCCCTCTCCCACTCCCCCCCCCCCCCCCCCCCCCCCCCCCCCCCTCCCACTCCCCCCTCCTCCTCTCAAGGCATGGTTCCTGCAAATTAAGAGAGGGTGCATGTCTATTTCCTTTTCTTTGCGATATTCTTTTATGAAACTTTAACTGATACAACAATGTGACAATCTCAACAAATAGACATCAGTTGCCATGGAAACATGTAATGTGACCTTTGCACTCTAATTTTATAAAATAAAAGTCAATAGACTTACTACTTAGTTTATTGGTCTAATTGGATAAGTTGGAAGAAGTAATGGAAAGGTTGATAAACTCGAAAATGAAATTTGATACTCTTGATTTACGACTCTGTAATTAAATATTTCCAAAATATCCAATTAGCCCGATGAACAGCATGGTAAACTGTATTATTTTCACTATCTTCTACTCTGATATACTAATATTGTGCGCTTCTACCAAAGCCTTGAATCTTATTTTCTTAAATTCGGGTTAAAAGGTCAAATGTATTGTTGCCATCAGGATGGTAACTAACTTAGCAAATATCCACAATCTGCTCATCTATACATTTAATCCTGAACCCAATTAAGCTTCTGCAATAAAATGAAAGCAAATTATACAACCCCCTTATAGTTTTATGGGCGTAATCGCCTTTAAGAACCATTACCTTAATATACCTGAGGGGACCCACTTGAGCATTAGTGGGGGAAAGTGGTGACTTTCACTTCAAAATCACTACCTTTTTGTTCCAATTCCCTGCCTAGGCGGGAATACATTTCCTTTCACCCCTTCATCTTCCAGAGCAGAGAGTAGGCGAGGGATTCGTGACTCACTTTTTATCTTCAATATATAGACCTGCCAACTCTCCCGGTTTAGCCGGGAGTCTCCAGATTTTGGACCTCAACTCCCGGTCGGGGGAGACAAAATCTCCCGGCTAAACACGATTTACGGTGAAATTGAATAATACAACGTAACGATCTTTTTCAATACCAGAATATGCGTCTTTTTATGTGAAACGCTCGATTATCAGGCGACACAAATCTCCTTATTTTTTTTAAAGAAGGGGGGGGAGGGGGGGGGAGGTTTGAAATGTTCAGGGTAGTCCGCCATTTTGTTTTTGGTATTAAAGCACGCTAATTTAGCCTATTTTTCCCAGTCTCAAGATTTGAGGGCTCGGGGGGTTGGCAGGTCTGATATATTATCTAGAGAAGAAATGAATACTGGCGGGGGAGTTCACCATTCATTTCCGCCCCGGGTACTTCACCGGGTTTCATTTGAGTAAAAAGTGAATGCCCCGCTTCTGCATTAGAAGGCTACGCTTATGCCCGAGGGGAGGGGACTGGGGATTTCATTTGACTGATGCATTGATGTCCATTGCTTCATATCTGAAGCTATTTATAAATACTGTATTATGTTGGGATCCCTGTGCGTATAATTATATATGTTGGGATCCCTGTGTGTGTACCGCAGGACGTCCATATAAGTATCGTAAAAGCAGAGAAGCTAGACCGAACCAGCTAGGGCAGTTCTAAAATCAGTTTTACTCTCACAGCAATTACTATATTTACTTCTGTGGTTTTTTCAACGTATTGCCGATACCTCTGAAATGTAAGCCTACCCGGCCATGTGGTGCAGCCAGATTAGGCTTTTATTCTTGGGTGGCAAAATGCACAATTTGAATGACTTATTGTTCTTGAACAGCTACTGTTTTGTCTATTGAAAGAGATCCACTCAATAATAAAGCTTTACTCTATACTGTAATGTTCTTATTAGCAATCTTTACAGACTATACTTATCTCAAAATATGGGAATTTTCAATGTTCTCACAGTCTCAAGCAAGAAAATTTGATCAATGAAGAGATAAGCGATAGATTGACAGCTGATTTTCCAGTCGAATGTCACGTTGTTGACATCAAAGTGATTGACGTGAGCTTGTCCAATGAGAGGACGATAAATGTATCACGTGTTCTATTGGTGCACATGGTCCAAGCTAGCGACCAGGATCAGTCGTCAGTGGCGCGAGGATTTTACGTGGCTGGTCGTTTTGTGATTTAGAGGTAAGTTTTTTCAACAATATCACTATATTTTGACCGTAAAGATACTATAATTTACTTCCCACGCAAGTATTTTGAGTTCTTTTTGAGCTCTAGTTGCTTTAAGAACGATATTTGTCAAGCTCGAACTGGTGAAAAGTCCAAAATAGTAAACGTGTTGTGTTGGTGGTGCAAACAAACATGGTCGAAACCGTTCAATGAATGATAGTAGTTTTGGACTAATCTTCTCTCGTGGATCCCCGCTGTTCCAATAGAATGTCGATAGTTGTTTAGGGTATCATAAGATGCATAAACTGAGTGAAAAATATCGCAGATCACCAAGTAACTTCGACTTGTTTCGTCGACTTGTTTGAATGAGCTGCCAGTGACTTCACACCTTCGTTTTAGCAAAAAGCATCCAAGAACAAAACACTCTCTGACGGACTAAAATCACAGTTTGAGCTTTGCTTCACGTTAAAAATAGTAAAGCATCTAATTAGAAGACTTAACGAGCAAGTTTAAATCAGTCAGCTGGACTACTCGCTTCGTCTGTCATGCCTTCTTGTTTCTCTTGCTCTCCAGCAAATCAAGATGGCTCCCTCGTTTGTTATTGTTTTGTAAAGCCACACAATGAAGCACCTAACTGTTTAAGAGAAGAAATCATGCTTAAGTGAATCGTTTGAATTACCAGTCGTTTGTCGTGGTTAATTGTTGATCTTCATTTCAGATAGTTTTAACGGCAAGCATGACGGGAAGAGCGAGGGGACGCAGTAGAGGACGAGGGAGGACAGAAGCGCCGCCGCCAGGCGCAGGAGCGCGAAGACCTGGAGAAACCTCATCTGTGCCTCCCGATGCTGCTCCTGTTGGGAGAGGAAGGGCCAGGGGCCCACCAACCGATTCAGCTCCAACACCTACTCCACAAACCGCTCCGCCAACTGAAGCAATACAGAAAATGACCGTCAGCGAAGAACGTGAACCTTCCCAAGCACGTGGCGAGAGGAAAGGAGGAAGATTCAGCGAACCCGTTACTAGGCCAGCCGGCCTTGATAAAAAAGGTACTGCTGGAACAGTGATAGCTTTATCCTCCAATTGCTTTTTGTTGGAAACTAGACCAGACTTTGTTATTTACCAATACAACGTCAGCTTCTCCCCTGAAGTTGACTCGAAAAAAGTGAAATTTGGGCTCATGTTTTCACAAGAAGAGCTAATTGGCAAAGTTCGAGCGTTTGATGGCATGACCATGTTCCTACCAAGGAAACTTCCTGATCCAGTGACCAAGATACCACTGATTCGACGAAGAAGAGACAATCCCGATGGTGAGGCCGTGGAAATAGTCATCACCCTTACTAATGCACTGCCACAGGACAGTCCCACGGTTATGCAGTTGTTCAACATCATCCTAAGGAGGTATTGCTTAATAATACTGTTTTATCCACACTGTGGTTATATATTTAGTTTGGTTTTCACTACAAACACTGTCCAAGCACAAATTTCCGAAATAATTCCCTAATCTGTGTCATCATTTCAAGGAGGGGGGGGGGGGGGGGGGGGGGGGGGGGGGGGGGGGGGGGGGGGGGGGGGGGGGGGGGGGGGGGGTCCATGGGGGGGGTTCCATTTCAGTGGGGTACCACACCATTGCCACCTCAAATTTTGGGAAAATAGCTATACTTGATCAATTAAACATAGCACAAAAAAATACCATCATTTTATAGCTTATAGACAAGGTTATCATTATTATTATCTGGGAAAGGCATGTTCTTAATCCGGTATTTAATTCACAGAAAGATGGAAAAACTCGCATCCAAATATCGGCAAATGCTTGCTACTTTGTCTTCCTATTCACTCACTTCATTATTCTTTGTGCTCATTGCCATTTGAATCTCAAAAAAAATATTGCTGCTATCTGACTCTGAATCATTCTCACAGACATGGCAATACTTTGGGCAAAATAACAAGCTAAATCATATCCGTTCTTGGCAAAAAATACCTGGACTACTTACGATTGATTCCATAAATGTTTTCTTATAGTACATGCAATTCCATTGGTCTAAAGAGCCTTTTATTTTCTTGAGCCAACCAATTAGTTTTTTCCCTGGGATTTTCAGCACAGTCGCTGAGAGTTGCATCCAAATGCGCTAACAAAATATGGACCGATTTCTGTAAAATGGGTAATCACAAGTGACAAAAGTCATGTGTAGGTAGATGTAAAATGATGATTCTGGACTTACAAATTCATGCATCTTGTAGTTGTATCAAAGAGAACTAAGTGATAGGTAATTATTGCAGTTTTTCCCACTTGAAAACCTCATAGATATGAGATATCTTCAAAACCTTTTCAATTACTGTGCAAATCACTAGAGTGGTAAATTGGCCGCCAGAAATTCGAACCGGCGGCGAGACAATTTGTATCACTTGAAGGGGTGTCCGAAATCGGTGGAAAAGCGTCTTGGGCTCGCAAAAATATGCCTTGTCTTGCCTTTACTAGCCTGCAGAGCAGGCGTTGTTTTAGTTTTGGGGGAACTTTGGAAATTTAGGACGAGCGAGGAATGGGACCGAGCAAAAGGGGAGGGGATCAAACTTTCTTGCTTGAGACTATGAGAACATTCAAAATTCCCCATATTTTGAGATAAGTATAGTCTGTAAAGATTGCTAATACGAATATAAATTGTGACCCTATTTGCGAAAACCAGGCTTAGGAAACTAGACATTGCTATGGGCAATGTACACTCGTGCCCTGTTGAGAATGAGCTACATGTACTGACATGCTTCAAGAATTGGGATCCCTGTGGAAGTGTGTATACGAGTTTGATTTTTGCTTGAAAGCTTCCCTTTTCTACCTGGAACCAGCACATATCGCAGTTATCTTTCGTGATCAATGCCGTATGTTACATTTTGAACATTTTAAAAGTAAACTTGGTATATAAAAATGTATTCAACGAGTAAAGTTCAATGATTGATTGTTGTTGTCGGTCGATTTTTCATTTAGACTTCGAAATATAAAATACCATAAATACAAGCTTTTGGCTTCCTTTCTAGTAGAACACAGACGTCCAGCTATTCGTGTGCTTATCTTGGACGATAAGGATTTTCACTGAATGTTCGTGTGTGTCTTGTATAATTGGGCTTCCTGTGGTCACAGGTAGCCCAAACGTAGAAATCAGTGGATTGTGACGTCTTTGGATTTTCGTTCGTTGGATCAGGAATGAGCTCTGATAAAGCCTTCGAAGGGTATGAGATTCTCATAAATGTCTTCACAACAGTAGTCTGAAAATTAAAGAACACGTTGGTGTAGAAATCTGAGCAAGAAATTGTGGTTTTGAGCGATTCGAAAATTTCACGTGGTGTGGTTCAACCGGTCATTTTATGTTTTGAGTATGAGTGTGTATGTTTCTCAAAAGCATTATTTTTCTATATCGTGCCCTAAAAAAATACTAGAAATAAAGATTAATAGTTGTTGAAGTCCACTGTGTAGTTTTCTTGAGGTTTTGAGTTGTATTTATTCGATGATGGGTCCGAGTTGTCTTGTGAATTTTGATGTGTTGACGAGCGCTGAACAGCGAGCGATGAAGGCCGAAGTGGTGGATGCCTGGGCTCTGACTTGTTGCTTTATACCTCGTCTTTTTATCCTTCATTTGGCCAACACATTTAATTTAACTGCTTTTTAGATCGGGAATCACGACGCCTATATAACACATTGCGCATGTGCGAGACAATTCAATAGTACAAGACCCCATGCTTTCGCTAGACGCCGCTAGACACACACCAGCTTTGACAATATCATTTGATTTTGACTTTATTTTTAGTGACGATTGTCTATGGAATTAGTGGTCATTCGACCTTCGGCTCGGGTTTGTTTACTATTTGTACTTCTCAAACGTGCGTTTGTTCTGTTAATTCCAAACAAACGCAAAGCAAACCCTGGCAAACAATCAATGATGTACGTACTCTTTTATACTTTTATGTTAATTATATGCAAATTTCTGGTACCAATTCCCGATGTTCTCCAAGATAAGCCGCACCCCCAACTTTGGATCGCGATTTTTGGGGAAAAAGTGCGGCTTATACGCCGGTGAATACGGTATGTAGTTCTTGAGATATAGAGTAAAATTGCCGCTAATGTACCTGCACTGGTACAAGAGCAAATATTGAGAAGGAAATATGTATAAGAAGTCCGTGTTTGTGATACAAATTTGCGTTGTTAGCAATCACACGAGCGTGATGAACGACATGCATCAATGAACACGTCAGTAATTTAGAGTTGCCATCTGACTTCACTTCGTTTTAACATCTGTCTATCATTCGTATCGAAATAACACGAACATAAATATTGTTTTAGGACAACTTGTACATTGAATTGCAAGGCTAGAAATCAATAATAATACACAATATTAAGCCATTAAAAAGCAAGCCATAAGTGTTCTCGATTACAAACATCTGTTCACAATTAGAACTACCGACGGACATGATATAATAAAATATATTTAGAGAAAAGGTTCAATAAGAAATACAACGAAACTTAATCACTTGTTAGCTGAAGTGTAGAGCTAATTCATAGGAAAGGTTCAGGATAATCGTACCTGTCCATATGTTGACGAGAAATATCAGTAAGTGCAAAAAGTGTTCACAATTAGAACCACATGCTGTAGTTATTTTTGGTTTGAAGGCCAATTTTATACACTTTTTATTTAATCGGCGAGGGCGATGGCTTCTCATGGCGGCCGCCGGGATGTAGTGGTTGACAACGAATGTAGTCAGGCGACAGGTTTATAAGTTTTGACACCCAGAGATTTTTGAGTTTTTTAGCGATTTTCTGGACCTAATCACGTCATAGGAAATTTCGATTCCATATAAGGGGTTTCCATGGAAATCTTGACAGTTCTGAATGCCTGTGGGCTCGCGTTTTCACATGTGCTTTCTTTCATCTTGGGATCTGTTCGTGGCCAGTGGTGTTGGCTACTTTGAAGAGGCCAAGTTTGCATTTTTAGAGTGTTTATAGCCATTATTCACCACAGAAGCCCCCAGGACAGCATCATTAAGCTTGACTGGTGTGTTAGAGACCGTTCTCCTGGAAGAACTCAGGAGGAAGATACGAATTCACGAACACATTTCGGCAGCTCGTTGAGATTTTCCAAAATGGCGGACTCAAAGTGAAATCGTCTCTCTGGTCTTTCTGTGGTGGATTCCAGGGCCTACAAAGGCATTTTTGGCGACTTTGAACTTGAAAAGAATGCAACCGGTGCAATATTTTGCCTGTAGGACCGAGTATATATTCTTAAAAAACGGAAATGGCGGGAGGATTTCTGTTGAAAATTCCCGGATGTTCCCGGCATCCTTTTCGGGCGTGCAGAAGGAAAACATGTGTTAGCGAAAGTGGTCCTAAGGAAATGGCTATTGTTCTGCAAGCTAAGGAAGAGAGAGTGAAAAATTCATGACTATATCAAGAAGAGAGATGGAAGTTTGCCGAGAAAGTGGCGTTTTGTTTCGGAAGGATGTATTTTGGAAGAAAATCCAAGTCAAATGTCGTTCATTTTCGAGGTGTAAAATTGCGTCAAAAACGCGCATTTTTGATTTCTATGAAAAATAAATTGAACTAGTGCCCAGAAATCGGTCATGAGATCGATGTTACGAAAATTCAGAAAGTTAGAATTTTTAAAAGCAGTATCGATTTTTACGGGTGGTTTCGGGCGCCGTGGGAGTCAAAGGGCTAATAGCTCATGGAGTACCAAAGGAGGTAGGAAAGTACATATACTTATAAAATCTCTGCATATCATTAAAATTGGTGCATGCGTGCATCGTGACAGTGCCCCTTTAAAGTGAAGTTCTGAGTTTCAAGTCACCCAGGAACTTAAAACAGGGTTATCTGTCTTCTGAAAATTTGTTCAAGCGTTCTAAAAGAAAAGATTCTTGGGGGATTGTCCTTGCCTCTATTTGTGAAGGAGTTGGAATCAAACTTGTGCAAGATAAACATTTCCGAACGATGTTCAACTGGTACTCCATTGAATACCAAAGTAGGAGGCAAAAGTTTTCTGAATACACTAGATAAATCGAGTCCCTCATGGAAATTTTCCCGCATTTTTTAGATTCCTTTTGACACCATAGATGACCACAACTAATATGATACCTTCCCTAAGTACATGAAGGTTAAACAAAGGCGACAAAGTGATTGATTGTTTATTGAATGTGATATATACCAACAATGACTCTAAAGTCATTTTTATTCGGTCATAAAAACATAATAAAAGGAAAATTGTAGATTTTGGATGAATTATAACATTGTATACATATGTACAAGGATCAACATATTGATATACTCAGTAGAGATGCAGCTTGGCATGCAGTGATACTGCCGTGACATGATTGTTTATAGGCTGATTTATCAGTATAAACTGATTCCCAGCTCAGTAGAGATGCAGTTTGGTGTTATACATGAATGTTACGGGCTGATTTATCAGTATAAACCGATTCCCAGCTCAGTAGAGATGCAGTTTGGTGTTACATGATTGTAAACTGATTCCCAGCTCAGTAGAGTTGCATTTTGCATCCTCCAAAGAAAAAATGCCTGCTCTGCACCGCCTTTACCATTCGATACCCCTACTTGATTATAAAGTATTTGTCTTGTGATCAAACGTTGAGTCGACGTTTCTTCTTGAAATGATTAAGGGAGATGTGAACAGGTAGAAAAATGTGATGAAACAAGAAAGGGTTTTGTTGTAAGGCATTTTTTTTACCTGTTTGGCTAAACACTTACAATAATTGGAATGGAATGTAGCGCTTGGGTAAGCAGCCATGTGACGACACTAAACACGGCTGCGAGGGAGACTGCTGACATTTATTCATGGATATCTAATGAGTGAAGTAAACAAGTCACTTTCATTTGGAAGAGTTGTTACAGTTGGAAAACACAAGTCTTGTTTGAAATAAATGAGTTGAGTTATAGTTTTGAATGTCATTTCCAGACTTCTGAAGATGATTGACATGAACCAAGTTGGTCGTCAGTATTACTACACCAAGAATGCAGTGGAGATACCCAAGCACAAGTAAGAATTTACTCATGAAACACTGTGTATATTCCCAGCATCTCTAAATGTTTAGCTAATATTTTGTTCTTTTTTTAGCCTTGAGATATGGCCAGGCTATAGTACATCTATTCTCATGCATGAACGAGGTGTACTATTGGGTGCTGATGTGTCGCATAAAGTGATCCGAAAACAGACAGTGCTTCAGTATCTCTATGACCTCTATAGGAAAGACCAAGCAAACTTCCATTCATTTGCACTGAAGAAGTTAGTTGGAGAGATTGTCATCACAAGGTACTTATTATAATAATACACTTTATTTAAAGACTAAATGAGTTACGCAAAGTAATTTTCATCCAGGCCCTAAATAATAAAACTATAAATGCAAAACAAAAATAATAGTTAGCAAAAGACTCTATTGTTAGTTATAAAATAACTATGATATAACGCATGCCCTGATTGGCCAAAGGATGTGTATTCCGCGTGCTCTATGAGTGCACGTGTGTGCAGATATTCAAACATTTTTGCAATGAACAAAATTGAAAATTTGCTTTAATTAAAATCGTACTTGTATTAAAAGACATAGAAGACGAGGCAGCGTGCTCTATCGAGTTATAGAAGCACGCAGGAATTGGAAGAAGACGAGAGAAGTGCTAGGAGAAGCATGAGGCATAATATATGTACACAATAATGAAGTGATCAAAGTAATCTATAATTTCCAATGACTCCTGTAAACTTTAGGTATAACAACAAGACCTATCGTATTGATGACATTTCCTGGGATGAGAGACCACATAGTACTTTCAACACACCACGTGGCGATGTGTCCTATATTGATTATTATGCAAAGGTATGGGAATAATAATATGAACGTTTCCCTGACACTGGGTCAACAACTATAAGCTTGGAGTAAATTTAATTTCTACACTGTGTTGATGAAACATAACATAATTTGTTTAGTAACATTCTTATGAGCAGCTTTGAATAATAATTCTCTGACATGATTATATACTATGTCATGTGATTAAATGTATTGTTAAATACATGTTGCAACAGTAATGATTTCTACAATGAATCCCTGGAGATTTAAAGACACAGTGCCAGTGATCCAAGCAAGAGAAGCCAATAAGGAATACTTTGTTGTACAAACCCAGGGTTTTGGATAGGTCCCTAAAATATTCATGACCTTTCTGTAGTATTTCAACAACGAGTAAAGACTACATTGAGTATGACATTGAATACTCCCCAAACTCCTGAAAAACTGTTTTTCTATTGATATCACATGGTTGACTTGGGCATAGTTGGTTTAAACATAGAATATAATGGTGATGGCTGAAAATAGTTAGTCTCCAGGTCTGATGTTGGTGATATGGCTGGAATGCAGACCTCGAAAAACATCTATTTTATCAGCCTGTCTAGCCCAAGACAAGATTAGTTGACAGCTCACAGCAATAATGACTAAATATTTCCAAGTGCATTACAACATCTTAGGCTAATGATTTTGCAGTCTAAGTTATAATTTGTATTGCACTAACAAACCCCAAATCTAACGCCAAAATCTTTTATACATGTAGGCTTACGATAAACAGATTTCTGATATGGATCAACCATTGCTTGTCCACAAACCTAAGAAAGTGGTAGGTTGTTTAATATACTCTGCACCAAAGAAAGAAGTACTGTAATTGTATGCTATATGAGTTTCCAATTCAATTATGTTGTGTTCTGACCTCTACTTAGTCCCCTATTTGGAGTGTTTTCCATCTAAATGACTCCTGTACCAACAAATGT
The DNA here is from genome assembly GCA_033675265.1 of Actinostola sp. cb2023. NCBI lineage: Eukaryota > Metazoa > Cnidaria > Anthozoa > Actiniaria > Actinostolidae > Actinostola > Actinostola sp. cb2023. The sequence goes on along the minus strand of JAUJYZ010001086.1, from coordinate 471,880 downwards.
TACTGTATAAATCGCTGTAAAGTTTAAACGATTTCATAACTCTTGTTTTTATCTTTATTCAGCCTGGAAGGAGGCACATAGAGAAGATCAAACTATTGCCAGAGCTATGTTTTATAACTGGTAAGTTGTTGTTCGGTAACTATTGCACGGTGGGCACATAGAGCCCAACCATGGTTTGTATAACTTCTACAGTTTTAATCCAATCAATATAAACCTTGGGAACATGGACAGTACATGTCAAGACAACAAATTGAAGTATGGTACGAAGTATGTATTCAATAAACTTTGTGGTAGTGTGGATGGTTCTACTGGGGAAAACAGCTGACTGAAAAGATTTCAAAGAAATATGTGGTGACACTATTTTTGAAAGTATCAGTTAACAGCTTCTAAAGTAAATCCTGTTTATAGAGTGCAATTTAGAAAAGCTTGAAAACTAAATAACTAATTAGTACTAAATAGCACTAATGAAACAATAGAAAACAATAGAAATAGCACTATTTAGTACTATTTAAAGTTAGTACTATTTCACGCTTTTCTAAGTTGCACTCTACTGTTTCAAAGACGTTTAGATGTTGAATAATAGTATTTTCTTAAAAAAGGTCTATCGGATGAAATGCGAGCTGACTTCAATGTGATGAAGGACCTCGCTGTTCACACACGCATTGCACCCAAGGAAAGATGTGTACAGTTAAAGAAGTTTATTAATGAGATTAATGGGTAAGTGTTCTACTAAAGGGAAATAAATAACTGAGGAGAAGGTGATACTTTTATAATTACTAATTACATCAAATGGTTAGACCTTCGCATCCTCTCGGATAAGGACATTAAACCTCAGATCCTGTCTGGACCCTCATCTAACCGGGGACATTAAAGAACCTGTTGAACTCTTCAAAAAGAGTGGGGGAGTGTTGCACAGTTCAACAGCCTACTTCGACATTTGAGGCATAGCATACTAACTTGTCATGATTGTGAAGATGGGCACCTTTCATATATCACCCGAAAAAATGTCCTCCATTGGTTGTAAAAAAAGTGCATTGGTGCTATATAAGAACTTATTATTATTACTGTTTGAAGCTAATCAACTTGTATTCTTCTAAAAGACATGCTGAAGCAAGTAGTGAATTGACTGGATGGGGATTGCAGGTATTATTCATGGTTTTATTGGTGCATTTTAACGTGTTTTTGGAATGGGTCATCAGTAAAGTATGCCTGTCGATTAAATCACAAAGGGGAAAGTGCTCACAGACCAGAGGACATGTACAGCAAGGTCTTTCATTCATACCCCTGGATAGAGTGAGATAGTGTAGGAGTTAGGTTGGTCTTTCATTCGTACCCCTGGATAGAGTGAGATAGTGTAGCAGTTAGGTTGTTCTTTCATTCATACCCCTGGATAGAGTGAGTGAGATAGTGTAGCAGTTAGGTTGTTCTTTCATTCGTACCCCTGGATAGAGTGAGTGAGATAGTGTAGCAGTTAGGTTGTTCTTTCATTCATACCCCTGGATAGAGTGAGATAGTGAAGGAGTTAGGTTGTTCTTTCATTCATACCCCTGGATAGAGTGAGTGAGATAGTGTAGGTTGTTCTTTCATTCATACCCCTGGATAGAGTGAGATAGTGAAGGAGTTAGGTTGTTCTTTCATTCATACCCCTGGATAGAGTGAGTGAGATAGTGTAGGTTGTTCTTTCATTCATACCCCTGGATAGAGTGAGTGAGATAGTGTGGATGTAAAGCATTGTTCTTTCCAAACAGTGACTGGATGTGTTTGTGTTTAGTTATGGTAAATTCTCTCTTAGTCTGAAATTTTGTTCTCTTTCAGTTTAGTAAAACACTGTTAACATTCAAGGGGCGTGTGCTGCCAGCAGAGCCAATTTACCAGCGTAGCAAACAGGTGACAAATTAGTTAATATCACACAACAACAGGATTCTTTTATGGTTCGAAGACTGTAATTTGTTTGTTTTCTCTGTAGTCTACCTATGATCCAAAAGCAGCTGACTGGAGCAGAGAAACCAGAGGAAATGCTCTGCATAGTACTGTGGATTTGGAAAACTGGGTAGTCATATCCACTAGAAGAGATAGTGGTGTAGCAAATGATTTCATCACCACAACACAGAGAGTTCTTGGTCCAATGGGCATCAAGTGCAACAAACCACGAGTGTAAGTTTTGTTCTATTAGCGTACTTCCTTATTTTGACCTTTCAAATCGTCATGGTTTAGAGTAAGAGATTATTACTAGTCGTTACATTTCTAAGTGATTGCTGTGAATTGTAGCAATTGAAGGGCTGGGTGGAAAAACGTGCTAGGTGACTATTAGATGATTTTTTCAACTTCTGTCATTGGTCTAGATTTCTGCTTGAACACGCTCATATTTACCTAAATCTATGTTTGGATGGGTTTTTTTTAGCGATCAGAATTGAAAAAACCTTGAATTCTTCCCATAGAAACGGCCTCGCTTTGCTTGACAACGGACCTGGATTTGCTAATCTGCATATCTTGATTGTGTGCGGTTTTATAATGAATCGAATTACTGTTTTAATAACTCCCAAGAGTGCGATACGGCACTCACGCGTAACATCAGTGAATTTAGTCTTCAAATTTTAATCTCAGCGAAGTAAACTGACTTACATTGTACATGAGCATCAAGTTGGTTTTTGGAAAATGAGCGACATTTGACTTCGATTTTCTGTCCAAAATACATCATTGTGAAACAAAACGCCACTTTCTCAGCGTACTTACATCTCTCTTGAATTTTTTCGTCTCTCTTCCATTACTCGCCGAGATTCGACTACTTTAGCAACTCCATCTGTTGACTTCCAACGTACGACCGCAAAGTATTATGGGTAATTCTGGACAAAAGTGTGCGCGGAACTACAGCCCTTCTGCTATTATATATATTCTATAGAGTCTTTTATCACCCCGACCTACAGGCAAAACATTGCACCGATTGCATTCTTTACAAGTCGAAAGTCACCAAAAACCCTTGTAGGTCCTCGTACCCAACACAGACTGACCAGATCAGATACGATTTCACCTGGGATTGAAATAGCATGCATCTTTTACTCCTGGGTTCTTTCAGGAGAACGGCCTTACCACGCCAGACACGCTTAATGATGCTCTGCTGGGGGCTTCTGTGCTGAATAAAGGTGATAAAAGACTCTAAATCATGGCAAAATACACCAATCCTCCTGAACTGCAAGTCGATCTGTACGAACTACATCGTATCACGTGATAACTTGAGCCCGCGATGTTTTAGTACTGCCAAGGTTTCCATGGAAACTCTTAATAGAAAATCGCTAAAAATCACTAAAAACCTCAAAATTTTTTCACAAATTAAAGGATAACGGTTTTGTAAAGCATGTTGTGTTTTAAATCAGAAATTTAGACCATTTTGAGAGAAGTTGAAAAAATCATCTAATAGTCACCTAGCACGTTTTTCCACCCAGCCCTTCAATTGATAATTTCATAAAGAAGACAATAATATTGATGAACACATTTAAATATGCAGAATAAGGATGAAAGGAAAAAATACTAATTTTCAAGATATTTTGGCTGGTTGAAATTTTTTGTCAAATTACAGAATAATAATATTTATTTATTAATATAGAGCTATTTCCAGTAGTCCAATAGTGCTTTACAATGTGTAAAAATAATAATAATTAAATAATAAATAATTAAATAAAAAAGGTTGGTGGTAAGTTGCCTTAGCCCAACATAATAACTATCCTAAGGTAAGTATGTATCCTACTTTAGAAACTAACTACTAATTAATCATAATTATATTTCCATAATAATTTTACATTCAAAAGAAACTTCAAAACATTCTTTGTTATTTCAAAATAAAAACAATAAAGATTTGAAGATTAGGGAACCCCATCTCAACACAGTAAGCCCAAGATTAGTGTCACTGCTGTGAGTGTATACAAGCATCGAGAGTTCTAGACTTCTGGTAAGCGCGCAATGCATTGTGAGATTATTACAAAGGAAAGGTGAGCACCAAGTGAGCAAAAACGTAGCTTGGGCTCCCTGTGTCTAGAATTGGTGCTCACTTTTCCTTTGTAATAATACCGGAAGTCTGGAACTCTTGATGCTTGTATTGATCATCAATGACCATTGAAGAAAGAATGAACATGCATTGAAATAAGTTAACTTAAGGTGTTAAATGAAATCTAGTTAGGAGTTATGAATGCACACATATAGTGTCAAAAAAAATAAGACTGGAGAATATTATTTTGAACAATGTGATAAAACAACTTAAAGTAATGAAAATAATTTAGCAACTTTAAATGATATGTGTAAGAGTGAGCTTTACCAGCCACATGCATGAATTCCAATAGTTCTAACTTTACAATGATTTGATGGATCTCTTGGGTTATGCAGATTACTATGATTTTTTGTGTGTATTTGAACTATACAAACTTATCAATTTATGTGATAATTTCTAGGGTGCCTATTGAGAATGATCGTACTGAATCATACCTGCAAGCACTTAGAACAGAGATTGACAAGGATAAGCCACAGATAGTTGTAACAATTGTAACTTCTAACAGAAAGGATAGATATGATGCTATCAAGAAGTTGTGTTGCCTTGAAAAACCAGGTAAAGATCCTTGATATATGTTATTGTCAGTTTCTGGTCTATGGTGACTGTCATACCAGGTAAAGATCCTTGATATATGTTATTGTTATAACACCTGTTGAGCATCTATTTTAATCCTGTATAATATATATTATTACTTTGCAGTTCCATCACAGGTAATAGTATCTAGGACTCTGTCCAAGAAGCAGATGCTAATGAGTGTTTGCACCAAAATTGGAATACAGTTGAACTGCAAGCTTGGTGGAGAAGCATGGGCTCTAGAAATCCCTGTATGTATTCATGGATTTTGTTGTTTGTATAAAATACTACAGTCAACTCTCCGCTAACGGACACTCTCGTAAGCGGACAGCTCTACTTACGGACACCTTTTCAAATCCCCGTTTTACCTCCCAGTCAAACTCTGTATTTACACATTCCCGTAAGCGGACACTCTCTCGTAAGCGGACGCGGACACTTTTGAAAAATGAAAATTGGATTTTTCTTTTGTTTACGCTCTCTCGTAAGCGGACACACCATATAATAATGGACTTTCGGCAATGGAATTTGTCTTTAATTTGCAATAAATCAACAAAAATATGACCTTTTACAGAGCAACAGAACAGTGGGGATCGGTTTTGTCAAATCTCAATTTGTTCGTGGGGAAGCAAGGTGTACGGTTCAGTTGCTATTTTTCTCTACCGATTAAAACGTAATTAACTCTCCCGTAAACGGACATCCACCCTATTTTTCTTTGGTGTCCGCTTACGGGAATAGTTCTCATAAGCGGACAGCTCTACTAACGGACACTTTTTTCAATTCCCGAGGGTGTCCGCTTACGAGAGAGTTGACTGTATTAATAATATTTTACATTGCAAAAGTATCAAGTATTGTTTGTTCTGAAGGTTACTACTCTGAGTAACTTTTACCATTTCTTTTTGTTATATTGTAAATCTCAATTGAATTGTAAATATATTAATTTTATGGTAATAAAGAGAAGATCTACTAGTTTAATTGCTGTTGTGTGTATTTTAGGCATAATTTCAAATGTACAGATTTTTTTTAAATGTGTCCTGAATCGTCTGTTAAAATGTCATCTTTTCTTACAGCTCAAGAACTTGATGGTGATTGGTATTGACTGTTATCATGACTCTGCTGAGAAGGGCAGATCCGTTGGTGGGTTTGTTGCTAGTCTGAACCAAACATTGACCAGGTATTTCTTTGATTTCATTCATTAATAATGTGTTTATTGTTTCTATCTTGAATTGGATGCTATTTTCTTATCATCAGGTACTACTCAAGATGCACATTCCAGCATCATCATCAAGAGCTTGTTGATGGCTTGAAAGTTTGCATGACAGGTAAATAAACCTCTTATTATACTAGTATGGGCTGCGTCCATTTATAATGATTGAAGGGAATCTTTAAAACCGTGAAAGAGCTTTTATGCTGTCTCTACTAGCAATTGCCGTGTGCGATGCATAGCAAAGCAATAATAAAGCTATAATCTAGCCAATCATTTAACCAAATTGAATAAAATGTTGCCTGGGATTGGTTTATGGCCTACTGCTATTGTACAGCGAATTTGAAGTTATTCTGATGTAATGGTGGAATTCTGGAGCAGTTTGACGTCATATAGGTCGAATTTGACCTAAATTTGCAGGGGCTGTCGGGAAAGAGTTAACCATTATAATTATATTTCCTGTTAATACACAAGTGTTTTACTGGAAAATATCGAGTAGTATATTCCATATCCTCACTAGACATTGATGATGTACCTTCCTATTATATATGCAACTTCCTAGTATATATCTAACTATTATTTAGCCACCATCCCTTGTTAGTATATTCCATATCCTCACTAGTGAGGACATTGATGATGTACCTTCCTATTATATATGCAACTTCCTAGTATATATCTAACTATTATTTAGCCACCATCCCTTGTTGCTGTTTTAATGACGTTATAATTGTTACAGCTGCTCTGAGGAAATATCAAGATATTAACAGCACCCTGCCTGACAGGATCATAATCTTCAGAGATGGTGTTGGAGATGGCCAGTTGCAATATGTTGTGGAGCATGAAGTTAGTCAGTTGCTTCAGAGCTTCAAGGGCATACAGGAAGGCACTGAGTACAAGTAAGCCTTTCTCTTAATCTATCTAACACACATATTAACTAACCTGTTTACATATGGTTTATTCGGTAACTAATGGTTCATTTAGTATTCTAATAAAAAACTTGATCTTTTCCTAACTTTGGCCTATATTTTTTCAATGATCAGGTGATACAAATTTCTTGTGTTGATTCTTACATACTTGGATAACTGGAAAACTGTTAATATACACCTATTTCAAATAACGTTGTCGCGTTCAAAGCAACAAGCGTCAAGCCAAGACCGAAGTGCATGCTGGTCTTGTGTTGGCAAATTATTTAAATCAGACCTATTTTCTATGGAACGAAATGTGATATGCAAACAAGCACGTGGAAATGTTCACATTTTGTAATTAGTCCTTATAGAAACAATTGTGATTTAAATAATTGCCAACACAAAACCAGCATTCACTTCAGTCTTGGCTTGACGCTTGTTGCTTTGAACGCAACAACGATATTTGAAATAGGTGTACATGTGTTCCACTTAACCAAACTTTTGCACTTCTAGGCCCAAGTTTGGCATGATTGTTGTAAAGAAACGTATCCAGAACAGATTGTTCCTACAGGATCCTAGAGACAATACAGCAGCCAATCCACCACCTGGTACAGTGTGCGACTCTGACATTACCCGTCCAGAATGGTATGTAATAATCCTGCAAGTAACACTGTGAACACAGACTAATTCCACACTAGTACAAAGGACAGGACTGATTGAAACTAGGATAACATTGATCTGTGTATGTTTATTCTGTACTGGTCGTAAATACTTGATGTTATTTTATCTCCACAAAAAGATAAAATGTTGGTTTTGATCTCTTCAGGTTCGACTTCTTCCTTGTCAGTCAATCTGTGCGTCAGGGAACAGTGACACCCACTCACTACAATGTGATTTATGACACAACTGGACTCAAACCTGACCACTTCCAGAGACTTGCATACAAGCTCACCCATCTTTACTACAATTGGCCTGTAAGTATCCTTATCGAAATCATGAATAATTAATGAGGGAAATACAATAGAAATCATAAGCGTAGCAGACATCTGTAAATCGGCAAGAGATTCATCCTCATTTGCATTCATTGGCCGCTCATATTGTATGTACTATATACAATATGAGCGACCGATTTGTATGATTTACAAACTCTCACCTATGGCTCGAGTTTGTATATCCCATGCAGATCGGACGCAAATATTGTATATTACTTATCGAATCCAACGATATATAAGTGGATGTTTTACTATAATTTGGATGATAGCTCATGACGGCTCGAGTTTGTAAATCCCATACAGATCGGCCGCTCATATTGTATATAGTACTTAGAGACTTGGATAAGCATATCTTTTTGTAATGTGCATGTGAGCATATACATATGATCAATAATAATAATCATTAGTATATACCACACAAGTGAATAGTGATTTCATGCACTGTGACTGGCTATTATTCACTTGTGTGGTCAGTATACTAAAATAATTATTCCCCGAAGTGGAGGTGAATAGTGGTAGATATTTACCTCTGCTCGAAGACTCGTGGCTCGGTACAATCATACAATAATTTATTTAATGTCCATAATATAAGGAGTGGTTACCCAATCTCCCAAGCCAGAGTAAGTATCTGCTAATACACTGTAGGTATCTGCCAAAGCTTACCTCCACTCTGGGAATAATTGTTAAATATACAACAACAATAGACGTATAATAATATCATTGACATTACACTCATTGCCGAGTAAAATGTGATTGTTTGTTTTCAGGGAACTGTTCGTGTGCCTGCACCATGCCAGTATGCCCACAAGCTGGCATTCTTAGTTGGCCAATCCCTGCATAAGGAACCACATAAGGATTTGGCAGACAAACTTTTCTTCCTCTAAACCTTTGTTACATTGTTTTCAATTCCAAGAATGTATATGTTCATATGTGATCATTGTCATCCTATTATATACTTTACATTGTTTGACTGGGTAAATATACCTATAGTTTTGTTATGAAGGATTTCTATTCCTTTTATATTGTTCTGTATTACGTACGTACAATACAAAGAGATATAATCACACTGATATACATGTGGTTATTCCATATGTTAACAAGACATTGATCTTGTTTTACCAAACATATATATCAATACTTGTTATTAAGAGTTTATTAGATTGTTTATCATGATTACTTTATTGATTGATTTGAAAAGAGAAGAACATTTAAATCACCCATTGAAGTATCTATTTTCTTAATTAATTAAAGTTGTTTAAACATCATTGTGTTGGTCTTTTATTGAGGTTATCATACATACATACAACAAGCCTATATTGCTTTAAAAGCAATGATGTTTCGACCCGTTATGAAATATGCAGACGTTTTTGGGGGAGTGATAATTATCTCCACTAATCACGCGGTTTAGCATTTTTCTCTTGTGTTATAAAAGTATTGTTCTATTGGCAATTTCTCTTGCATGCTTCGTTTCCTTGTCCTTTTGAAACTGAAGTGAAATCATATTGGAATACGTCTGTGAAAGTGTTCGGCGCGGCACGAAAAAGTAGTGTAATCACATTTTTTATGTGTTGGTTGGAATCAAACTTCTACTTGGACTTTTGGGGCTGTTGAAGAATGCAGTAGAACTTTTCAAATCAACAACTATAGGCTAGCACAAACACTAAAAGCATGCAATAATTTGCACTATTTAGTGCCAAATAGCAATTTACGTACCAGTATTTAGTTCCTATTTATGTTGCACGCTTTTAGTGTTTGTACTCTAGTTTTGTTGTTTTTCTGTTCGTTTATCTGCAGTTTCCTCTGTTCAATCCTTTCATTGGTAGCCATGGTAAATATCAGAAAATTGTCTAATTCAGATAATGAACAAGAGGTAAGCTGCACTTTCTATATAAAGTTCAGAGTGTTGGAAATGTGTAGAGGGGATAGCTGCTTTTTGGTGCCTGTGCCACGGGGGAATCGCAGGCTAGTCCGTTGAATGGGGAGTTTGCAGGTGTGACATTTTGTTGCGTGACATTTTAAATTTTAATCCAACAAACAAAAATATAATATTTGAAAAGAGCACACCAAAATTAGCAAAAATTGAAATTTTGAAGTAATTTCGATGAATAGAGCGAAAGTTATGAGCGATCGAAGTTGGCTTTTTTCTTAAGAAATGTACGGTGGTGGGCAAGCTTTCAAATATTATATTTTTGTTTTTGTTGGATTAAAATTTAAAATGTCACGCAACACCTGCAAACTCCCCATTGAGTCTGTTCCGATTCCGGAATAAACGGAATATATTCCAAACATTCTGCTCCTCATAGCAGAATGCTTGGAATTTTCCGGAATAATGACGTCATCCGTCTGCCCCAGAATCTGGAATTATTCCTATTCCGGAATAATGTCAATCGAACGCACCCTTAGTCAGTTGTTGGCGATGCGGGTTAGAGTGATTCCAATAAACCTGGGCACTACTAAATTGCTGTCAGTGTTTATTAGATGCAAAGAAAACAAAAGAGTGAGTGTCTAATAGTGTAGCCCTAGTCTCCCTCGCAGCCGTGTTTAGTGTCGTCACGCAACGCCCTCTCCCCACACGGCTGCGAGGGAGACTAGTAATATCCAGGTTTATTGGAATCACTATGTTCTCTGGTTTACAAGATTAAAGTACATTATGATTAGCATTATGGTAATTTGTCGCTTGGTAATTGTTAGTAATGTAGTTTGTAAGGTTTTCTCAAGCGTATAAAAAGACTCAGAAAAAATACTGAGCCCAGACGGGATTTGAACCCGTGACCTCCTGGATACTATTCAGGCGCTCTAACCACTGAGCCACTGGGAACTCATGTGATTAGCAGGTCTTGGTTCGTATTAATACCCAGGTCACTTAGGACGTACTATCCAGTACGATCAGCTAAGCGGAAGAAATCTGTCAGATCTAAGTTGTTTGTAAGTTATATGGTAATTTCTTCCGCTTAGCTGATCGTACTGGATAGTACGTCCTAAGTGACCTGGGTATTAATACGAACGCAAGACCCAAGACCTGCTTAATCACATGAGTTCCCAGTGGCTCAGTGGTTAGAGCGCCTGAATAGTATCCAGGAGGTCACGGGTTCAAATCCCGTCTGGGCTCAGTATTTTTTCTGAGTCTTTTTACGCTTGAGAAAACCTTACAAACTACATTACTAAGATTAGCATTGTTAGAAAAAAGTATAATTAAGTGTGTGATTGTGTGATTGTATTAAAGAACTAGCCTGCGTAGCGGCCCTAAGGGGAAGGGGCAGGCTAGTAAGAACAGGCACAACAGAATCCTCAATTTTCTTGCCATTCTCTACTTTCTCATAGCACATAATGCTTTGCGCCTTGGGGGGTAATACGAAAGAAATGGAACGTTCTGTCAACCATGTAATTCGTATTCATGTAATTCTGCAACACCATTTTATTTTGTATTACCCCCCAAGGCGCAAAGCATTATGTGCTATGAGAAAATAGAGAATATATTTATTACTCGGGCCCTTCCGAAGGAAGCCCGAGTTAGAAAATGCGTTTTTCGGTAGTAGTAGTCGTAGTTTTTTTAGTCGGTTAAAGAATGACGAAAGTATGCGACGTATTTAATCGTATCCGGAGTTTCAAGTTTAACAAAAATAAACGTGAGGGCGTTATCAGAACCATCTGACCTATGCAACCTCAAGACGTATCATTTTCAATAACTCACGATGAATGTTTATTTTATTCCACGTTTGAAAAATTCACAAGGAAAAGGAATCGTAAAAATCGTACTTCAAAACTACATCAAAGCAAAGGCGAGAAAGGTCAATGTTCGAAAATCCGTGTTCTTTTCAGTACGATGACAGTTGTATGATCCTTGTCTGAGTCATACATTTATTACGCGATCTAATTTTAGAACCGCCACGTTAAGCGCTATTTAAAACAGAATTTCCACGCTCAAAACAGGTCAGTGAACGGCAAAAATACAATCGAAATCAAAACGTCCTTAGATTTTAGGGATCTATTACAGAAGAAGACGCTCAGTGACAAGGGAGAATATTTGTGTCGGTGACTCATTGAGGTCACTTGAGGTCACATCTTAAATCTAACAGAAGCAGCTTTTGATTTTTAGTCCTTGTTTTATTCGACGTTCGAACCGTAACTCGAACCCGAACTCGAACTCGATTCCAAACTCGACGTTTCGGGATCTGAAGCTAGAGAGGGGGCCTTTACACGAACTCATCAAAATCAAATCAATTGAACTCAAAGTCAAAAGGTAATAGGCAAATCAAATGAACTCGACACATACATGTATATACAGTCTCCCTCGTCACGCAACTATCAGTCATTGTCAGGTCTCTCCTCACGCAACTGACATTGTCCTTGTCATAAGCCCGAGTGTACGCTCATTGAGCGTCTTGTTTATTATTTATTTACTAGCCGTAGCTATCGCTAAATGCCAACGAGGACAATGATTTTGTGATTATTGAAACAGTTTTATACTCCATGATTTATTTTATTTTGCGAAAACTTGATCTAATTCCATGAGATGGCTTTGAAATAATATATTGTAAAAATGCACACACCGGGGAGGGACAGAGGTACAATACAATACAATAGTTTATTTCAACACATGTCGTCCAGGAGCGTGAAGCTCGTTCAAAATACGAACGTGCAGTATATAAGAATCTAATCAAGTTGACACTTGAATAAAATTTCGTTCTATCATAGATTACAGTATTTCTTCTGTCAAATTAATGCTTCTGATTTCAAGGAAAAGGCCTTTGGAGCAAATTCCAAATGGGGTATTGAAAATCAACACGAATTCGAAGAAAAGATTTTGTTATAATCTCTGACAAGATATGGTTGCAATCCTCACGGGAGGGTACGGAAATTGTATTCAAGTGTCAAATGTACCTCTGTCCCTCCCCGGTGTGTGCATTTTTTGTACGGCCGTTCAAAATCCGTGTCAGACTTGAAGGTACAGAGGTTCATGTTGCTGATGAAAGTCACAAAAACCTTGCTCTTGGATGCAGATAGCGATGAGTAAGAGAAGGGAATGGCAGTGTGATTTATCGGACTTGTATTGGACTACAGTTTACCGAAAGAAATTTGGCGCTATGTCTAGTTTCGAGAGATTTACGAGCATTTGAGTGGGACCATGTGAGTTCGCTGGCGACCATGAGTGACCTACCTTCTATATTTTCTTACTGGTAGGGAATTTTTTTTTAAACCGCCGTAACTCTCTCAATTTCAAGCGGAATGGCCTAGAAATTCCTACAGAGGTAAAGGACAACACAAGGAACAAGTACGAGTCGAATAAAGGCAAACGATTTTTTATTTATTTATTCAAGTACACCAGAACAAGAAAGCCTATACATTTACTGTATTTACGCCACTGATACTGAGCTTGGGCTACCTGTGGTATAAGTAATATATACATACGTAAATGACAATGGCCCGATTTATACAAGAGAAAATAAGTCGCTGACTTGAGAAAGTTGCGAATGACTATTTAGATCAGGGTGCGTTCGATTGACCTTATTCCGGAATAGGAATACTTGGAATAATATAAGGAAAGTCTGTTGAATTGAGTCTGTTCCGATTCCGGAATAAGCGGAATATATTCCAAACAGTCAATCGAACGCACCCTTAGTCAGTTGTTGGCGATGCGGGTTAGAGTGATTCCAATAAACCTGGGCACTACTAAATAGCTGTCGGTGTTTATTAGATGCAAAGAAAACAAAAGAGTGAGTGTCTAATAGTGTAGCCCTAGTCTTCCTCGCAGCCGTGTTTAGTACAAGATTAGCATTGTTAGAAAAAAGTATAATTAAGTGTGTGATTGTATTAAAGAATTAGCCTGCGTAGCGGCCCTAAGGGGAAGGGGCAGGCTAGTAAGAACTGGCACAACAGAATCCTCAATTTTCTTGCCATTCTCTACTTTCTCATAGCACATAATGCTTTGCGCCTTGGGGGTTTAAATACGAAAGAAAATGGGAGCTTTCTGTCAACCATGTAATTATGCAACACCATTTTCTTTTGTATTACCCCCCCAAGGCGCAAAGCATTATGTGCTATGAGAAAAAAGAGAATATATTTATTTATTATTTATTTACTAGCCGTAGCTATCGCTAAATGCCAACGAGGACAAAGATTTTGTGATTATTGAAACAGTTTTATACTCCATGATTTATTTTATTTTGCGAAAACTTGATCTAAATAATATATTGTAAAAACAAATACTTCAATTCACAGACGTATAATCAGAGCACGTTGGCGTGACAGTCTGACAGTTTCCATGTTAGATCGACACTTCGATCAGTTCGATCAGTCTAGCAGCAGGATTTGTTTTTATTTACTGGCCTGCAATAATGAGTACTTTGAATCGATTAAACAATTCAGTAAAGTATAGGATTTGTGTGTCTCGACAAAAGTTGGCACGTTGGCCAATCACATTCAGTATTTTGAACGTTCGGTTTTGAGTATTAATTTTACTCCGTTTAGAACACGAACACAGGCTTCATACTGAGTCAGCAAATCGATCTGGAAAAGAGTACACAGTCCAGTATAACAAAAGCAAAGAACATAAATGGTCATAAATATCATAAATCTGACTTTCTTGAACTTATCTCGTGCAATGTAACAGCACGCGATTATTATGACGTAAGACAAAAGCGCTTTCTGATTGGTTTACATTACATTACATTACAATACATTACATTACAATACATTACATTACATTACAATACATTACATTACATTACAATACATTACATTACATTACATTACATTTTGGTCAGCCTCGCGTCTTCGCTCGGCTGACTCGTTGGCAATTATTATTATTATTTATTATTATTGAGTTATTTCACCATTTTTGTCCTTTTTTTAATCAAAAATCCATGGTTTCGGTCAGGAGCCCTGTTTCGGTATATTGCAGTGTTTTCAACACCAAAGTCGAGGAAACAGTTGATTATTATTATTGTAAGATTGTTTTAGCTCAAAAGTTTTGAAACAAACCAAAACAAGTTGAGTGTGACGTCATTTCCATTGCCAATCAGATTGCGAGATTACACGGACGAAACACTCCTCTTCCATGCCAGTCTATTACGAATGTTCTTGTCGGGGTAGTACGTGCGTCAATGCAGTGAGACGGGAGTACGTGTCCTTCACGCTATAGTCACGCAATTCAGTCACGCATATCTCCCGCCTAATTATAACTCGAGCCGTGATTGGCTAGATTTGGCGCACACCTCCGTCATACCTCTGCGATTCTTTGTTACGTTGCTTCAGTCGTCGTTCAGAACGGGAAGAAGGCAGCAAAGTTCTTTTATTGTCAAAAAACAACTCAATTAAATCTACTTTTACTTCACTAAATAACGAGAATGCTTTCAAGGAATGTTTATAGTAAGATTGTGTGTTTTACGGGGAGCTTGTTGTCGAGACGTTCGCTTCATGGGAAGAACACACAGTCTCCACGGGTCCTCATCACAGGTTAGCAGTTCGTATTTGTTTAAACTCTCTTATATACTCTCAAGCTTTATTAGTTCGTCTTCTTTAAAACAGTTATTTGTATACAAGTGCTCAATTACGAAGTTTAATAATGTGAAACGTTCTCGGCGACCCGTTTTGTTCCTGTTAATGTTGTGATCAAATCTGTTTTTGAAAAAAAAAAATGTCTTCTCCCTTGTCGGCTTACGTTTATATTAAATACTGTTTTCCTTGTGTTCCAGGAGGACTTGGACAACTTGGCAGAGGGCTAGCAAGATTGCTAAGGTAAGGGGGGAAAGAAATTCGATTGCATCTAATATTATAATAAAACTAAAAGGGAACAAAACACTTGCATTTTTGGTCCAGACGTCGCTCGCTCGAATGGTTTTCATTCCTGGACGAACCACTTGAGAAAACAGACGGCACAAAACTTACCAAGTTAAAATGAAAATGAAACGCCAGTAAGATATTTAATAATCATATTCATCTACCAAAGCGAAAATGATCTAAACTGTAAATACCAAGAGTGTATTTAGATTTTGATTGTATCAGGATCATGAATATATGAATATAAGTTACTAGTGAATCTAGCATGGGCTTATATAATTTTCTTCTATTCAATCGTGTCCACATATAAATTGCAAAGTAAACAATACTTGTATTATAATGAATACATTGTCTATAATATGTACTAACAGGTACAAACTTTATGGTACTACCTGCAGTCAGTCCGTTTTTAATGAACAATGTTGCATATGACTATTACATTAGTATCCCTCTGTACTTGTTGTAGGGACAAGTATGACAGTAGCAGTGTTATTTTGTCTGACATTGCAAAAGCTTCTCCAGAAGTTCTTGAAGATGGTAAGTATAAAAACAATTAAAATGGCAAATTATCCATGAAGAAAAAGCAATTCATTATGCAAGATTTTTGTCTAGACAAGCATTATGTAACGGTAATAAATCTTCATACTAATTTGTGATATTTGATAGTTGTCTTAACTTTCTGCAGCTTTTTAAACCGACTGATCCCTTTTGGGACCAATTGCCACTATCATTAAATACAATCACTATCTATCTGTCTCCAAAGGAAATTATCCTTTTGGGTATACTGGGTACTCTTGAATCACAACCTATATATTAGGAAGACCAGTCTATCAGTTTGCTGATATTTCTTTTGCTGAGACCCCAAAGGATTTTGTAAATGTCATAGTATATAAGACGAGGTTCTATACCTTCATTTTATTCCTTTACGCACTTTATTTACTTTATTTACTTCGCTAAAGATCTCATTTCCTTTGTTTTCAAAAATCGAGACTTTATAAGATGGGACTTTGAGACCCGCGAAATTTGACCAAAATTTTGCAAGACTCTGACTTTTTGCCGGGACTATTCAACCATTCGGTTTAAATTTAACTTGATTACCATTAGTGAATTCATGCATTATGAATAGGCGGGCCACGTGAGATAAGTACAGTATTACTATATACTAAAGCTATGTAGGAAATAACATCACCTAATACTTGATAACTTTGTCGGTTTTATAGGACCATACATCTATGCCGATGTACTGGACATCCAGAGTCTTCAGTCCATTGTTGTCAATCATGAGATTGACTGGATAGTTCATTTTAGTGCAATTCTTAGTGCCATTGGTGAACAGAATGTCAGTCAAGCACTACAAGTCAACATTAATGGTTTTCATAATGTTATTGAAGTATGTCGAAAGTACAACTTACGACTGTTTTCTCCGAGTACCATTGGAGCATTTGGTCCAGAGACGCCAAGGAACCCAACCCCTGATTTGACCATCCAAAGGCCTAAGACTATCTACGGCGTCTCAAAAGTTCACATGGAACTTTTAGGAGAGGTAATAATGTAATTCTGGACAGTCCATATCAAACTCCGCTATTGCAAATATTGCAATCGTATGTGATTTATAATTGTAATTCTGTTATATTACATACATGTACATACTATTTGTCATTATGTAATCATTGTATATTTTCAGTATTACCACCATAGATATGGCCTGGATTATCGTTCTGCCAGGTTTCCTGGAGTCATCTCAGCTGACACAAAGCCTGGCGGTGGAACAACAGATTATGCTGTTCATATTTTTCACGAGGCACTAAGAACTGGCAAATACAAATGCTACCTACACAAGGACACTCGTATGCCAATGATTTACCTTCCTGATTGTCTGAGAGCAACAGTAGAACTCCTTGAAGCTCCACAGGCAGATTTAAGTTGTAGAACCTACAACCTCAGTGCAATCAGCTTTACCCCAGAGGAGATAGCAGAAGAATTGCAGAAACATATTCCACAATTAGAAATGGAATATGATCCTGATGAGAGGCAGCTGATAGGTCTGTATATATTGCAATTATAAGATTAGGGAAGGGTTATTATATGGCGAGAATTGATTGAATTCCATCAATCGCAATGAATCCCATTGTGGGTACATGTTGTTGGTATACTACTAGTATAATGTCACAGGCATTATATTGCACCTTTTTATTCTAGTCGGGGGTTTTTTCTTCCAGTTTTTTATCCAGAGTTTTCTGAAATGCGTTTTTAAGTAATAAATTATTATTATTATTATTATTATTATTATTATATATAGACCTATCGTATGTTTTATCATAATTAATATCATATGGTTATTTCAGCGGATAGCTGGCCAGAGGTACTAGATGACAGCAATGCTCGCAGAGACTGGGGATGGTCACACAAGTATGATCTACCTGCTGTGGTATCTGACATGGTTGAAGCTCTTACTCCAAAGTACGTTGAACATAGGTCTACTGCTCACATAAGATCCAAATAATCATGGTCAATTGCACTCAATCAACATGTTGGACACAATTAGACAATGAGATAATCGACACCCCAGGGGGGTACTTATTAGGTCAAAAAGTGATGGGGGTGTGACTGAATGAAGCCATAATTAACTCCCCCGTGACCCCACCCCCATCACGTTTTGATTGAATTAAGTACCCCTGGGGTTGAATAATATGTTATGTCCTTCAATGCATTGAAGTAAACAATGAAGAAGTTTGTTTTTAGATGGTGTTCAAATATCATTGTTGTTTTGTGTACTTTAAGCAGGGTTCAATAACTTCCTCTGTTGTTTACATAATATCACTTAAAGCTGTCTGCCATAAAATGCTAGCTGAATAAAACTATAGTCAACACTAAAGGTAAATCACTCTGATCACTGCATCAGACTTCCAATAATGAATAAAACCATTAATGGATGTCTATAGGTGTTTCCCAAGATACAGTTGAGTGAATCATGTACTGTCCTAAGCCACGGCTTCATTACAGTAGCTGTTTTTCTAAATGGTGTTATCATGTAAATGCAATGAAACCGAGGCTTTGGCCAGTACAGGATTCACTCAACTGTATCTTGGGAAAGGACCAACCAGTTGCAACTCTTGTGTCAATGCAATATTGTTCACATCACAATGCAAGCAGTGAGGTTTGAGCTTTATAAATCCTAAGGTATTGTTAAATTATGCAAAACAGTGCTAGCAGTAAAATAAGCTCATTAAACCAACCATAAGTTTGCAATAATTATTGATACATTAAGTAACATGGATGAACTGAGCTAGAGTGGCTTAATCTCTGTTGATTTTAACCTGCAACGCCTTTAGCCGGGGCCACTTAGACAATCAATCAATCACATTTCAAACAAAAACAAAGCCGATTTCAAAATTTGTGTACTTCAGCCAATCAGGAGAGATTGTTGTTATCTAAGTGGCCCCGGTTGAAGTCGTTGCACTCTAATTGAAAGAGAACTTTCCATAATTTTATGATCCATAGATGCATGACCAAGACATGTCCATCTGAGTAAATTTAACACATTTTGGCTTTTTTAATTGAATGGAAATTTGCAAAAGTATATAACTGCGCCGTGGACTAATACTCTGGTAAACAGACTGAATAGTTACTACTACAACAACATGGAATCACAGAAACTCTTGAATTTGGTCTTTTTTTCTTCTTTTTTTTTTGCCAATTTAATTTTAATACTTTGTGTTCGAGTGAAGTATTGAGCCTAAAATGTATATTGCCAATGCAACACTAATACCATATTTATTGTAATTACTATCAATAAATTGTTTTATTATTATTATCATTATTGTATTCCCGTATTTCTGTCACTATCATTAGCCAATGTGCTTCCGACAGAAGTATGTGAATACTTTAAATTAAAGTTGCATGTCACACTAATTGTTTTCATATTATTAACATTGAGCTTAATTTATATTTAATATCTTGTCATTATAATTACTATAGTTTGCAATGGAATAATTATTGTTTGAAATTCTTGAATAAGTAATTTGTTATTTATTTTTAAACATATTTACTCTCTACATTTGCCCCAAGAGTAACTCGATCTACTCGTCTAAGTGGGCTCACATAGTTACAGATACATTACTAAGAATAAGTAAATAGTTGTGTACACATGAATGTAATAATAATGCATACAGTACGTATACCAGTACTGATGCAGAGAAAATATACCTTCAGTCTACAGTCTAATAAAACGTACAGTCAGACTTTGCCAGGTTATTTAGACCTTGTTTGTGATTAGGTTGATTTTAATCTACCAGTTAATCAAAGAGTGAGAGCACTATCAGGACAAAGATTAGTACTATATGTACACTCTATGAATTCCAGGGCATGCAAGCAATACTCTAGATATATCCACTATTAATGACTGGCCAAGTCACTTTAAGTCTTGTGTGAATTCCAGGGCATGTAAGCAATACTCTAGATATATCCACTATTAATGACTGGCCAAGTCACTTTAAGTCTTGTGTGAATTCCAGGGCATGCAAGCAATACTCTAGATATATCCACTATTAATGACTGGCCAAGTCACTTTAAGTCTTGTGTGAATTCCAGGGCATGCAAGCAATACTCTAGATATATCCACTATTAATGACTGGCCAAGTCACTTTAAGTCTTGTGTGAATTCCAGGGCATGCAAGCAATACTCTAGATATATCCACTATTAATGACTGGCCAAGTCACTTTAAGTCTTGTGTGAATTCCAGGGCATGCAAGCAATACTCTAGATATATCCACTATTAATGACTGGCCAAGTCACTTTAAGTCTTGTGTGAATTCCAGGGCATGCAAGCAATACTCTAGATATATCCACTATTAATGACTGGCCAAGTCACTTTAAGTCTTGTGTGAATTCCAGGGCATGCAAGCAATACTCTAGATATATCCACTATTAATGACTGGCCAAGTCACTTTAAGTCTTGTGTGAATTCCAGGGCATGCAAGCAATACTCTAGATATATCCACTATTAATGACTGGCCAAGTCACTTTAAGTCTTGTGTGAATTCCAGGGCATGCAAGCAATACTCTAGATATATCCACTATTATGACTGGCCAAGTCACTTTAAGTCTTGTGTGAATTCCAGGGCATGCAAGCAATACTCTAGATATATCCACTATTAATGACTGGCCAATTCACTTTATCTTTATACAATGTGTAAATGATAACATTACATTCATGTTTAACTTAAAAAGTGTTCTACTTTGATCTGAATTATAACTAGTTATGAATAATTATAACATCAGACCTGGTAGCATGAAAGATGAATAGCGCGCTATCCACCAGATATTATCCAATGGATAAAACTGATGTAATTATCCCTATTTTTATTGAATCACATGAACTATGTTTACTGAATGGTCATTTTACAATGTTCTTCATAAGTCATTATTGAGTAGAAATGCCTATATAGATGTTGTAGTTCAATATGGATTCTGGTACAATTTGGTTTTGTACCGGTACAATTTGTTTTGAACTGGTACAATTTGTTTTGAACTGGTACAATTTGTTTTGAACTGGTACAATTTGTTTTGAACTGGTACAACATGAAGTACCTTGGGGTTAGGCTTAGGGTTAGTATTGGGGAAGACTTTGTATTTTATTATAATCATGAAGTACCTTGGGGTTAGGTTTAGGGTTAGTATTGGGGAAGACTTTGTATTTTATTAAAATCATGAAGTACCTTGGGGTTAGGTTCTAAGGGTTAGGGATAGGGAAGACTTTGTATTTTATTGCTATATAGTAATCAAGTACCTTGGGGTTAGGTTTAGGGTTAGTATTGGGGTAGACTTGGTAGGAATGAATACAATCTGCTTCGTTCTACTATAGAGCAAGACAGGTACATGTACGTTCGAGTACGTGTTGACGTGAATACAAGCTGTTTCGTTCTACTATACTATGAGAGCAAGACAGGTACATATATATGTACGTTCGAGTACGTGTTGACGTGAATACAAGCTGCTTCGTTCTACTAGAGAGCAAGACAGGTACATATGTACGTTCGAGTACGTGTTAACGTGGATACATGCAAGCTGCTTCGTTCTACTATACTTACTATGAGAGCAAGACAGGTACATGTACGTTCGATGCGAGTACGTGTTGACGTGAATACAACCTACTTCGTTCTACTAGAGAGCAATACAGGCACGCGTTGATGTGAATACAAATAAATAAATATCATGTTTAACGTGTCAAGTGTTGATATCAGTATGGCTAGTGGGGACAAGACTCTCACACTCACTTCTTACTACATTATATATTCTGTACACCCAACACTCATCTCACTAGTTCGTTTTTACCGAGGGAGGAAAACCGGAGTACCCGGAGAAAATTCCTCGAAGCATTTAGGGAGAGAACGAACTCAACTCGCGCCAGGTCCGTGAATTGAACCAGGCGCCACTATAGAACAAGACAGGTACGCTTTGACGGTTTAGGAATTTCTTTGCCTTTTCATAAAATGTGTCTTCAAGTACGAAAATCACAAGCGAATTTTTACTTTTAGTTTCCTGTTTCAGGTTGTTATTTCTCGTTAGAAAGCCTCGCGATCAACCCATGGTTCGTGATCCGCCATTTTGCTAAGTCCACGTTTTGATCTAGCGCGCATACGTGAATTTAAATGACATAATGACGTAATAGAAAATGAATAACATGAATAAAATGTAAATGTGATGCTAAACCGACATCGAAATCCTCGATGGCATAGTTGGTTAATGCGCTGGTCAACGCTGGTCTACAGTCAGAGTTCGGAGTTCGAGTCCCAGACAAGGTAAGACAAAAATTGAAAATAATATGGTATTATGTAGGCAGACAGGAAAGGAAAGGGAGAGAATGAAGGGAGAGAATGAAGGGAGGGGTGGGTGCCAGGAAGTCGTCTAGTTCTTTTGAGAACCCCCTAAAAAAATCCAAGCCCCTGTTTTTTTAATGAGTCCCCAAAATAAAATCCCTTTTAAGAATGCCAGATTGTACCAGTTCAAAACAAATTGTACCAGTTCAAAACAAATTGTACCAGTTCAAAACAGATTGTACCAGAATCCATATTGAACTACAACATAGACACACGCACAGTGCAGGATTGCCTGCACTTTTTACTGGCAAAGACATGATATATTATTGCAAAGTACGTATGATCAGTCATTCAACATTATCTTGCCTACAGCAATATTATTGCATATATGTACATCATGGCTGGTTGCTCAAGCAATCATGACAATCTGGAAGCACTCTTGGACGATTACAAAATAATGATCCAGACAATCGGTACAATAGCAATTTAAGTCTGTTTAGATTTCAGTTTTATCCAAGTGATTGTATTCAATCATCACTTGAGGAAATGATTTGCATAATATTGTCACAGGACTTTAGCCACAAATGAGTCATTATTGTGTTATTGATTCCTTGAAAATAAATGATCTTTTGATCAGGAAAACTAGAAGGGCAATCAGTGTGTTATTACCGGTATGGAGCCAGTACAGTGAGTGCAGTACAGGCATCAATAATAGTTGGTTACATTATGAAATACAGTCAATTTTAGTTTGTCATGGCTATTGATACTACTAATCCCACTACCAGTACTAAGAACTTTATAAATCAACAAAACTTGAAGACAGCTCGTTATGTCAAGGTTTGTTTTTAAATAAATATCTTATATGTATAACTATATGCCTGGTTTCAATATGAAGCTTTTCTATTTCTTCTGAATAAAGATTTTATTTTATTTTTATTTTACAAAATTCGCCAAACAAACATCGACAAAAACATTGACATAAAAATCGATTTCTATTCTATAGAGATAAATCATCCGTAACATATTCCTAACAACAACACAAAATGTTAGAACACACAAAAATAGTAGTAACTATGGTTACTAAGAATTTGTGAAATGGGACACCCTTAGGACATTGTCACGTCAAAATTAAAAACAAATCTATCCATTGTTAGTCTCCTTAGGTTATTAGCCATTACTCTATATAAGCAGCATTACATCATTGCAGAATTAAACTTCTATTGTCAACTGATAATGTACTGAAATAATTACAATAATATTGCATTGCTAATAGACCTTGTCCACTTGCATCAACCCATTTCAACAACCTTTGTTCAAAGTATTTCCATGTTATTACACAACTTGTAATCTTACAGTACAAATACGAGTACAAATATGACAGCGTATTACACGTTTTAGAATTCGGACACGTCAATTTGTGCGCGCACTCAGTTTGTTCTTGTTTTGTCCGGTTGCAAATAAAAAGAAAGAGAAAAAGACGTTTGTTTTTTGTTAATTTTGTTGTCGTATAATAAACAATTTATTACACGGGTAGTTGTGTAATACGGCTGGATATTTTTACTCGTCTGTGTATTTTGACTCGCCAATGGCTCGTCAAAATACGCACGACTCGTAAAAATATCCAGCCGTATTACACAACTACCCGTGTAATAACCTCTATATATCTGCAATGTACACTAATGGTCTGAAATGGGACAACCTTGAGACAAGTGGAAAAAGTTCTATATTAACAAGCTGTCATGGATATCAGTAACCTAGCAACAAGTTGTCATGGATATCAGTAACCTAGCAACAAGTTGTCATGGATATCAGTAACCTAGCAACAAGTTGTCATGGATATCAGTGACCTAGCAACAAGTTGTCATGGATATCAGTAACCTAGCAACAAGTTGTCGTGGATATCAGTAACCTAACAACAAGCTGTCGTGGATATCAGTAACCTAGCAACAAGTTGTCATGGATATCAGTAACCTAGCAACAAGTTGTCATGGATATCAGTAACCTAGCAACAAGTTGTCATGGATATCAGTAACCTAGCAACCATTTGATTACGACATAAGTTATCCTGGTTCATTCTCTGCAGTTATTATATACATATATACATGTACAAAACTACCAATTATGTTTACAGTGTCCACTACCAAGCTTCAACTAATACTGCTGCTGACAGCCATTTAAGGCAACTAGTTTTTACCTCTGGTCAGTAGTTCAGAGTGTATTTCTGAGTGATCTTTCAAGTGTCTACAAAAGTCTTTATTGCATACCATGCATTTGTAGGGTTTATTTCCTGTATGGAGGATGTTCATATGATCTCTTAACTCACTGTCGTAAGTGAACTGCTTGGAGCAAATGGTGCAGTCGATCATGGTGGATAACTTGCTGGAAGCCTCCATCTCCTGGGTGTGCATTGTGCAATGCTGTTGGTAAGCCTCTTGTTTAGACTGGGGGAAAGTCTTGAAACAAAAGTTGCACCTCAGCAGTGACCGTGTCTGTCTTGTTGTAGCAAAACCTATGAAATATCAATACAGTTGTGACATTAATATGGCCATTATACAGTTGTGACACTGCCATGTACAGTTGTGACATGGCCATTATAATACGGTTGTGACATGGCCATTATACAGTTGTGACACCGCCATTATATGGTTGTGACATGGCCATTAATTATACGGTTGTGACACCGCCATTGTACGGTTGTGACACTGTCATTATACCTGTGGCACACCTAATAGAAATCATATCAAATTCTTTGAGATTATCTAAGGGGGAGGGGAGGCAACAACAACTGAGACCTCCAAGTAAAATAAGGTTTAGTACCTGTATGTATTGCCTGGTTTAGTACCTGTATGTATTGCCTGGTTTAGTACCTGTATGTATTGCCTGGTTTAGTACCTGTATGTATTGCCTGGTTTAGTACCTGTATGTATTGCCTGGTTTAGTACCTGTATGTATTGCCTGGTTTAGTACCTGTATGTATTGCCTGGTGCTGTTGTAAGGCAATGTAATGGTCAAATTGGCTGCCACAGTAGTTGCAAACAAACTTTTCATCTGTCTGGTGTCCAAGCCTGTGCTTTCTCAGAGCATCTCCACGACGAAACTCCATGTTGCATTCTTCACACTTAAATTGATTGGCTCCAGTATGGAGGTTGATGTGCTTTTTTAGGTCACTTGACTGCTTGAATGCTCGTGAACAGATGGGGCACTTGAATGGGCGTTCTCCTTGAAACAAACCACAAGTTAACAATTAATTATAAACCTTTACACTACACTGCATAAAGACAATATTCTAGCAAACCAATCTCTATGACATTATATTAAGCATTTCCCATGAAGGTTCCTACTCCATTTCCCATTCAGTTTCCTATTCCAATTCCCATAAAGGTTCCTATTCCATTTCCCATTCAGTTTCCTATTCCATTTCCCATAAAGGTTCCTATTCCATTTTCCATTCAGTTTCCTATTCCATTTCCCATTCAGTTTCCTATTCCATTTCCCATAAAGGTTCCTATTCCATTTCCCATTCAGTTTCCTATTCCATTTCCCATAAAGGTTCCTATCCCATTTATCATTCAGTTTCCTATTCAATTTCCCAAAAGGTTCCTATTCCATTTCCCATTCAGTTTCCTATTCCATTTCCCATGAAGGTTCCTATTCCATTTCCCATAAAGGTTCCTATTCCATTTCCCATTCAGTTTCCTATTCCATTTCCCATAAAGGTTCCTATTCCATTTCCAATGAAGGGTCCTATTCCATTTCCCATTCAGTTTCCTATTCCATTTCCCATTCAGTTTCCTATTCCATTTCCCATAAAGGTTCCTATTCCATTTCCCATTCAGTTTTATATTCCATTTCCCATTCAGTTTTATATTCCATTTCCCATGAAGGTTCCTATTCCATTTCCCATGAAGGTTTATTCTTTCATTCTCACCTGTGTGAATACGGACATGGTCTCGGAGATGACTGCGAGTCCTAAACATCTTGTCACAGGTTTCACACTTAAACTTAAATCTCTTGTTGCCTTGGTGGATGACTGAGTGTTGTTTTAAAAGACTTGATCGAGAGAAGCATTTCTGGCACACGATGCATTTATATGGCTTATCTTCCTCAATATCTGTCAGAAAATGTTTTTGTGTAATCAATAATGAAGATAACATCTATGTTTAGACTGCATTTCATTGCAATTATTTATGATTATTCAGTCATGTGATTACTTGATGTCATCATCATTAAATTTAAATAAATAATTTAATAAAATAATCATAATAATTTGTTTTTTAATCATTATGATTGATAAACACATCCATCAGATGTGTATCACATGTACTGAACTGTGCTTGTCTGTTTTTGTAAAATGAACAATAAATTATTGGGGTTTTCCAATCGTTCATGTGCATGGACCTTTATTTCTCAGAACAGTCTTGATTAATAAAACATCAGTGTATAGACACTTTCAATAAATCCCACAATGCATGATTGTCCGCGCTTGATTCAGATTTATTCTTTTGGGTATAATGCTTTTGAATAGATCTAGAATTGTAAATGTGACGTCAAGCATGGAAACGCATTGTGTTGTGGGATTTATTAAAAGGGTCTATATAGACATGTTTTATATTCATTAGAGGATCACGGTGGGCATAAATGGCTCGAAAATCGCTCATATGAATTTTTTGGAAAATCGCAAAATTGATGTTACTTCGTTGTTCTCTTGATAACTAGCCTAAAATCGAAAACCGTTTTGAAATTGGACGAAGGCAACCAGAGTTATGAATATTTTTAACTTGACATTTTTTCCCGGGAAAATTTGGCGGGAAATAATTCATACAAAACCATCGGTAAAATACATCGCTTGGTAAAACTTTTTTGTTTGAAAACATTTTAGCCCCATACTTAGCGTATTGGAAGAACTATGACATGTGGACATTTTGTTGATTTTAGAATTTTGATTTTTTGAGCGTAAGTAGTTCAAATAATATTTTAAAAACAATTAAAAAAGTTAACACGTCATTATGACGTCACATATATTTTAAAATATCTCTAAGAGAGTTAATGAAAATAAAAATCCGCCACTATGTAGAATTAAAATACTTCTATAACAATAATAAATGTAAATAAAGTCATTTTACGGATTTCTCTCCCTTCAAACTGTTTTTTTATTCTACCGATGACGTCATAAATAATGACGTCATCAAAACACTAAATCCCTTATAACTCAGGTTCTAATAATCGGAACATTATGAAAAGTTCACCGAGGTGCACAATATGTTATTCTCTTTCAAAATATGCACTTTATTTTATCATTGTGTTTAAACTAAATTTTCACAGCAATTGTAACTTTTTATTATGACGTCATCATTGCGTCAGATTTTACCAACGAATAGTTTGAAATACCACACTACCTTTAATAAAGAAACTCTGAAATTATTATTTCATTTCATGGAAGACTTTTGAAAATATTAATGATTTGGAAAAAGAGGACGTTTTCAGTGAGCGATTTTAGGGTCATTTATGCCCACCGTGGATGTAAACACTATACCTTTAGCATTACTCTGTTCTGGTTTGGGAGCAATGTTTACAAATCTTGCTTTTGCATCCCATTCATCGGCATCTTCCCTATCACCACCATCATCAACATCACTTGAACTGTGTTCATTTGTCATTACTGACAGCTTGTTGGCAGACTTAGGAAGAGTAACATACTCATGGTCTACATCTGAATGATCATGTTCTTGTGTTACAATATTTTGAACAGTTCCTTTCTCCAAAAGAATATACTTTACATCTTCAGAAATATCACAACTTGTTGAAGGATAATCCCTTTTCCTCAACAAGGAATCTCGAGCAGCTTTGTTTGCTGTGTGTGATATTTGACCTGTATCGGGAGAAGAAACCAAATGCCCACCTATTGCTCGATCGTGATCATCTGTTGGCACAAATGGCTCATTAAATCCACTCGACATTGTATAACCATTCTTGCAGTGTATTCCTTCCAATTCTTTATCTATAAAGTCACACGATTCAGTGTGAATTAGATCTTTAAAGCATTCCTCCTTATCGTGCGAGTGCAGTTTTTCATCAGCCTTTTGCTGTGTGTTTACACCTATTTCTTGGATGTCAGTCATTTCTTTGCTTGCAGAACTGGAGTGAAAATGTATGACAGGCACTCTATGGCATGGTATTCTAGTAGTTTTCTGGGTATCTGACAAGAAGCCAGCATCCACAGCCTGATCAGCAGTAACTGCAGGTTGCACAGTTGAAGTGTTCTTCAAATGTCTTGTATTGAAAGATAATGGCTGATGATGCAATGACATGTCTTCAAGCCCTGTACTTGGTAAAGAATATCTTACTAATGCTGAATTATCTGCTGCTGCAACCCAAATATGATGTCCACTTGCTTCTTTCATCTTGTCGCTGCATATTAACTTTCTTTGTACATAATTTCCTGGAAACCAGTAGTTTCCATCAATTTGGGAAAGAATGCCTTGTTGATGGTCTTGACTGAGGAGATGATTGTTCATTTTTTCCCTTGGGATTTCTCTTTGGGAATGCACAACTTTCTTATTGCTCCTTTCTTCCTTTTCATCAGAAGAGTTCAACAAGCCCACAGCTGAGCGCTGGATGGCCATGGATGCCATAAACTCAGCAAGGGCAATGTTTTCTCTTGACCTTGATGAACTGTCAGTTAAGTGATCTTTTCCACCTTCCACCATCACGTTTGATGTTGTTTTCCAATACTGTGGCTGGTCAACAGCCTTCATTTCTTGATTACTATGAACTGGATTATGCATCCCGTCAGCTGCACCTGACACCAATCCATCTTTAGATGTGTTTTGACCACTAGCCAGGGATGGATGAAGTTCTTTGTGTTTGCTAAAGTCATCCTCAGATGTAAAGAGTGCACTGCATGTGACACACTTGAAGAACTTATGAACAGAATTGATGTGCCCACGACAGTGATGTGAGCGTGTGAAGGCAGATGGACAGAGTGGGCACTTGTATGGCTTGTCCAAGGTGTGAGTACGACGATGCTTCTTGAGATCACTGGACTGTTTAAAGCCTTTGTGGCATATGTCGCAAATATATGGACGCTCACCTGAAGGATAGATTATTAATATTATTGGTTAACACCAATTTGGTCACATGACCTGTGTCAAAATGAATAAATTTTCAGCTCATAATGTTAGGTTAAGTTAGGATACATTATATTAGCTCCAAGGTCAATGTTTGCTTTTTCAGCAGCCATGAAACTTAATGAACTCCCATATCATGTTAGGAACTCTGAGTCCGCGAGACCTCAAAGAAGTCAATAGAATTTGAGATAGATTATGTATCATTATAGTTGCTATACAAATATATTTTGTCATAGTTGTTATATTAGTATGCACAATTACACTGGAAACCAGCATCAGCTGAATGGATTTTGTGTTGAATAAAATTGTTGTTGTTGTTGTTGTTCTTCTTATTATTATTATTACTGCTGCTGCCACTGCTGCTACTATTAGACCTACTACTACTACTACCACCACTACTACTACCACTACTACTACTACTAGGCCTACTACTACTACCACTACTACTACTACTACTATACTACTACTACTACTACTACTACTACTACTACTACTACTACTACTACTACTACTACTACTACTACTACTATGCTGCTGCTGCTGCTGCTGCTGCTGCTGCTGCTGCTGCTGCTGCTGCTGCTGCTGCTGCTGCTACTACTACTACTACTACTTATATACTTAACTACTGCTACTACTAGGACTACTACTACTACTACTACTACTACTACTACTACACTACTGCTACCGCTACCGCTACTGCTACTGCTACTGCTACTTAACTGCTGCTGCTACTACTACTACTACTTAACTGCTGCTGCTACTACTATTACTACTACTTAACTACATGTACTGCTACTACTAGGACTACTACTACTACTACTACTACTACTACTACTACTACTGCTACTGCTGCTGCTGCTGCTGCTGCTGCTGCTGCTGCTGCTGCTGCTGCTGCTGCTGCTGCTGCTGCTTTGTGCTGGATGGCAAGGGCCTGTGCAATAAAACTCTTATCAAAATCTAAACTTTCCTGATCACAAATCCCTTACACAGCTGTTCTTGCATGAACCATGTTAAATGGTTAACAGGTAAATATTATAACCATCAAATACACACTGATTTGTGCAAGCTTGGGATAATTTGTAAAACATCCATCAAAGATGAAATCTAATGTAACATCACATCATTACCTGTGTGAACCCTAATATGGTCCTTCAAATGTGATGACACCCTGAAACGCTTGCCGCAGGTTTCACATTTATAAGGTTTTTCCCCAGAATGCAGACGAAGATGAATGTTGCGACTACTTGGATGACTAAAGAGCTTGGTGCAAACATTACATTTGTAGTACTTCTGATCTCCATGGAGTGCACGGCAGTGCTGTCGCAAAGCAGCCATACCTTCAAAACCTTCATTACATCTTTCACAGATAAAAACACGAGCCTTTCGGGAGGCATGTGTTTTGTTAGTTGACAGCATTGGTTGTTTGGGAAACTTGCAAGTTGATGAAACTTGGTCACATTGTGTGTCTATAAAGCAAAACAAACAAACAATAACCACAATGACAACAACAACAATACCACCAAGCTAGATACCAGAAATAATAAATAAATTATTAACTTACCAGTACTCTCCTCTGACACTTCACTGGTCTTCATCATTCCCTGTCCATTGTTACCATCACCTTGTTTGGCAGCTAGTTTGATGTTGTCGTTTAGTGGACACATTATTGTTTCACTGACTGTAGAGTACTAGAGTCAAGGTGCCATTCTCTGGATGAGGAAGAATAATTCTTGTTAAACAATTTTTCCCCCTGCTTTTCAACAAGCATTAAAGTGCATATGACATTAAAAATTTTATTGGCCTCAATTATGCAGATTATTGGTAGTATCAAAGAAAACATAATCAATTTTCTGTGAAATGATTGCTTTGAAAGATATTTTCGAAAAATACATCAGCTGTTATGATGTCACTTTGTTTGAAGTCTCAGCCTCAAAAATAACCAAAATAGTCATACTTTTGTCCGACCATAAGACAAAAACATAAACAGGTAAAGCTTCTAACTTTTTTGGTGTTTAAAGTATTATATCTGTACTTTTAATCTACTTCAAATTGTTTGTTGTCCTTTTCGTTTTCTAGCACAAAAAGCGATCGATATTTGCCATTATTTCAATGAAACCAGGGTGCTATCAAACAACGTGATGTCACACTTCGCGACATGTTTTTCACAAATATCTCTAAAAGCAATAACTTATTCAAAAATTATTTGTGATATTATTATTTCCATCACTAATCTATGTTATAAAATGAAATTAAAAAAATTGTGTCATATGCACTTTAAAGAGAATAGAATAGAATAAAATAGAATCAAATGGAATGGAATAGCATAGAATAGAATAGAATGGAATGGAATAGAATAGAATGGAATGGAATGGAATAGCATAGAATGGAATGGAATAGAATGGAATGGAATAGCATAGAATGGAATGGAATATCATAGAATGGAATGGAATATCATGGAATGGAATATCATAGAATGGAATGGAATAGCATAGAATAGAATAGAATGGAATAGAATAGAATGGAATGGAATAGCATAGAATGGAATGGAATATAATGGAATGGAATAGCATAGAATGGAATGGAATAGCATAGAATGGAATGGAATGGAATAGCATAGAATGGGATGGAATAGCATAGAATGGAATGGAATGGAATATCATAGAATGGAATGGAATAGCTTGGAATGGAATATCATAGAATGGAATGGAATAGCATGGAATGGAATGGCATAGAAT
Source organism: Actinostola sp. cb2023 (assembly GCA_033675265.1). Taxonomy (NCBI): domain Eukaryota; kingdom Metazoa; phylum Cnidaria; class Anthozoa; order Actiniaria; family Actinostolidae; genus Actinostola; species Actinostola sp. cb2023. The sequence goes on along the minus strand of JAUJYZ010001086.1, from coordinate 439,710 downwards.
GGAATGGAATATCATAGAATGGAATGGAATATCATAGAATAGAATGGAATATCATAGAATGGAATGGAATAGCATAGAATGGAATGGAATATCATAGAATGGAATGGAATATCATAGAATGGAATGGAATAGCATAGAATGGAATGGAATATCATAGAATGGAATGGAATAGCATGGAATGGAATGGAATATCATAGAATGGAATGGAATAGCATGGAATATCATAGAATGGAATGGAATATCATAGAATGGAATGGAATAGCATAGAATGGAATGGAATATCATAGAATGGCATAGCATAGAATGGAATGGAATATCATAGAATGGAATGGAATATCATAGAATGGAATGGAATATCATAGAATGGAATGGAATGGAATGGAATATCATAGAATGGAATGGAATATCATAGAATGGAATGGAATAGCATAGAATGGAATGGAATATCATAGAATGGAATGGAATGGAATATCATAGAATGGAATGGAATAGCATAGAATGGAATGGAATAGCATAGAATGGAATGGAATATCATAGAATGGAATGGAATATCATGGAAGGGAATATCATAGAATGGAATGGAATAGCATAGAATGGAATGGAATATCATAGAATGGAATGGAATATCATAGAATGGAATGGAATATCATAGAATGGAATGGAATATCATAGAATGGAATGGAATAGCATAGAATGGAATGGAATATCATAGAATCATAGAATGGAATATCATAGAATGGAATGGAATATCATAGAATGGAATGGAATATCATAGAATGGAATGGAATATCATAGAATCATAGAATCATAGAATGGAATATCATAGAATGGAATGGAATATCAAAGAATGGAATGGAATATCATAGAATCATAGAATGGAATATCATAGAATGGAATGGAATATCATAGAATGGAATGGAATATCATAGAATGGAATGGAATATCATAGAATCATAGAATGGAATATCATAGAATGGAATGGAATAGCACAGAATGGAATGGAATATCATAGAATGGAATCATAGAATGGAATGGCATAGAATGGAATAGCTGGGAAGAGTCTCCCATATAGAAGTGACGGGGGCTGCTCAATAAGTCATTGGAAATAAAAGGTACCACAATCTCTACCTTGCATTGTGGGTGTGGCAAAAACTAATTTTACCCCAAAAGGTAGCCTGTTTTAATTATGATACTGGCAATTCAAGGTAAAGACAAACAAAGGTAAAGACAAATTTGATTGATTAGCCTTCTATAATCCCTTCGGAGTTCAAAACTGTGGCGCTGTTCGACTACTCAAACTTTATCTATTTTTGCTTTACTGCTTGCTTTTGCAAAGAGAATTCAACGTGCCTACTAGCTAATATATACATGTATGTTACAAACAAAAGCACTACTAATCACCAGCCGCTTTTTCTTTGGTATTTTTATCACTAGATATCCCAGCCAATGAAAGTGCTTTGCGTGATACGGGCTTGATCCAAGACGTGAACGAGTGCACGCTATGCACGTATTTCCAACGTGACTAGATCATAGGTGACTGATAGTGATAGGAAATTTATATCCAGATATTCGTAGCTTTTTTAACTTTCAGATTCTAAAATATCTAGTTTTGTGAAATCAATCATTTAGTATTGGAATACATAGTAGTATATAGAACATTGTACATCTAGAGGTTAAAAAAAAAAAATTATAGTCTTTCTTCCGGACATTCACGTAAAACACCGAACGTGTGGTTTGGCACGACTTCGTTATTTTCTCAGTTTTTCACAAAAACAACGCAAGAATTGGTACATTACCTTTTATTCGATGACAGAAAGTTGTACTTTTCTTTTCTTTCCTAATTCGTGCAAGTAGAACCAAGAAAACTGTATATGGGACAACTGTATCGGGATCTGTCCTTCGTTCGTTGGGAAAGTGACCGAGTGAAATCCACACAGATCGTTCAAGTAACGTATTCCAACTAAAACATTCAAAAAGATCTAAAATATTCAATTGCTCTCTTGAATACACTACGAATTGCGAGATTCAAAAGACACAAACGTCCGTTATACGATGATTTAGACAGAGTAGCTAGACGGCTTTGGTTTTGTCTCTCTTCGACTCGAGCCAGCTGTCACCGGTTGATGTGGTCACGTGATGCATAGCATGTTGTCACTGCTTTGTCACGCACGCGATATCATTCCACGTACGTATTGTTTATGATCTTGAATTTTACAAAATCATAATATGTAACTTTATTATCGTTCGACTAAATGCCTTGAAAAGGAGGGGAAGTTAGACTCTCCAAAAATATTAATGTATGTGTTTTCTTCATTTGTGACACGGGATAGGAATAGCCTACAATAAATCTCTGTGTGCACGTCACCACTGTAAGAGCATGAAGGGGGGAGGGTAGCCTACAACAACAATGGAATTGCCCTATGACGTCACATCAAAATAGTATCGAAAGGGAACGTAAAGTAAAATAAATATAACAGAGAAGTATTAATTTGGAGGGAAATGACGGAAAGCAGAGTATTATATATAGGTTATATAGGTTTTCAAGGCCGAGGACACAGTTTTTCCCCTATATCCGTGCACCGACCAAGGCCGGTAAATAACTTATTTATTTTTTCCGTTGTGTTATTTTTCGCCAAAAAAAAAAAAAGCACACAACAAACATAACCAAAACCAAGGGACCAGCTAAAAAAATTATTTTTTCAAATTGTATTGTTGGAGAGCAGTCCGCAACAAAATCGTGCAACTTGTCGCGCAACTTGTCGCGCAACAAATTAAATTTTCGGTGTTGCAGGTTGCAAGACTATGTTGCATGAAGTAGAAAGAGCTTCTACTTTCCGCAACAAAGTTTTGCAACCTGCAACACGAAAATGTGTTGCGCGACAAGTTTCGCGAACGGTGGTAATACGAGAAACATTGCTCTGCAAAAATTGCATGGCAACAATGTTGCGCGACAATTAAGTTGCACGATTTTGTTGCCCGTATTACTGCACCTTCAACAACCAATCAGAACGCGCGATTTCATAGGATACCGGACCGGAAAAAAATAAATTGTGTATATTTACCGCGAATTTCCATCTAATTACCCTTTGGGATACTTTTTTTCTAATTTACATGGAATTATCTTACAAAGATGCGAAATATCCATTAAAATAATACTTTTGACAATACATATAGTTGATTTTAAGGTATGGTTACAGTTTTGCATGTCATTTGATATTTCTGACCCGTTTAAATCAGTAGATTATATTCTTCATCCAGCCTCGTTTCCATGCTGAACTATTCTGGGACTTTTGATATATTGTAGAGGACATGTTTCTGAGTCAAAAACCGTTGAAATACCTTCTTTAATCACTGGTTGACCGATTTTTTTCCTGGACTATTATTGCACTTTAACGATGAATCCAGTGTAGTCAATCAATCCACTTACAAACGCACACGCCGTTCACCCACACTAATTAAAATACTAAAAGAGAGGCCCGGAGCGTTTTTCGGACGTCGGATCACGCCAGGTGCAAGACCACGTGATCTACCGCAACCAAGTTGCATAATCAGATTAATGATGGTCGTAGGCTTTGTAAAATGCTTAATTATTTCTTTGCCGTCATGTCTGACCAATATATGAAACAATGGTTGAGAGAGTTATGACAGATTACTTGACAATTGAACCTTATCGTAGCAACAAGTTTTTTATCTCTTATCCCGGGCTCTTGTCACACGCAACGTACTGCATGGGATAGAAACAGTATCAGACTACAAATATCAAATATTGTGTATATAAATAAGAGAAGTGCAGCAAGCTGAGCAATGACGTGTATAGCCATTGAGAATCAATAGGTCCCAATAGGTGATGGATGTGCAACAGAGGTGAGATCATTTGGACGACAATTCGGCTGACAATCAGTCAAAACTGTCGCCTTTTTAAAATAGAAAACCGGAGATCAAAACTATACCCACATCCTTTATTTTGTTTACTTTGAGATGATGCATGAATGGATGTTAGTAGATTGTAAACGAATGTGAAAACAAAAGGCAAATATGACTTAAACTGTTTAATATAGGTACTGATTTGTGAGATGTTTTTAAAATAATGGTATTACCAGAAGTGGTATTACTGAGCTTTACGGAGTGGACGTGAATGAGTGGACGTGAACTAGTGCTAAGTGTATTTCATAATGTATTAGTTATGAATTCTTATTGAGTGTCTCTGGGTTAATTATTATTATTGAACAAAGATTGCTTTCACAAAACTGTTTATTTTCCCGAACCGCGGAACCTTTGTTTGTGACTGAGAAATATGAAGTAAGGTAACTACAAGTATAAAACCGATGCTGAGAGAGTCACAAGCATTGAATATCGAGGTAAGGCGTTCATGTCAAATGAACAAAAGAGTTTGTTTATTTGGACCCGTTTATTTTCTGAATGAAGTCTAAAGTCAAAAGAAATTGAAAATTCGCCGAGATCGCGACAAATATTGAAGAAACCATACAATATCACAATAGCAACCTTGCGAGAGCATGCTGGTAATTGAACATCTATAAGAACATCTAACCCTTTATTCTCAAAAGCAACGGCCAGGATACACAACTATCGGTTATTTCAACTAATTATTTATACAATGAATACGATCGACTGACAAAATTGTCGGTCGTTACGTTTTCGTACCGTTCAGCCGTTTGCCTGATAAAAAGCACTCGAGAGAGGAAAGGGTTTATAGGTTTCCAAAAACCGGTAGGGTAAATGAGAAAGTTTACTTTAGGTATAGCGGTAAAGTTAATTTTCTTGAATACGCCGCTAAGTTACTATAGCCTGACCAGGTTTCAGGCTACTAAGTTACAGACTATTAGTTTTGCGATATTACCATGATATTACCATGGCAACGACAATGCAATCACTCATGAAGATAGATGGCGTGCACCACAGGGAGTCCAAGCTATTGACTTACAAGTACTGTACTTTATATAATACAGACTTGATTTCAGCGTCGAATTTACGAATATTCAAAACTAATCTTATCCTACATACAGCGGGGTACCAGGGCTAAACTAATCCCAATTCAAATGCTTTTCAACATATTTCTGTGTGTGCAGTTTTCTCTTACTGTCAGTTTCACGTGACGTCATGGCGGCCATGTTGGATGACAATAACAAAGCATTCCTCATTAGCTTCTCTTGTTTAAGATCATCCAACATGGCGGCTGTTTCATTGTTATTTATATCTCAAGGGATTTTGAGTCATGCAGCATTCCTCATTAGCCTCTCTTGTTTTATTTGTACCACCAACATGGCTGCTGCGTCTTTGTCCCGGTCTTTGTACTTTTTAACAACCTCGTTCCCAGGCTCCTCGTTGAAAGATTGCGTAATCCACAAGTAGCCGGATAAATGTGAGACCAAAAACATTCACGGCTTGATTAGGTATCCAATATTTAGATAACACAAAAACAAGCAGGAAAAGATGACAAATTTCACCTGAACAATATTTCGACTTTCTTCCAAATACTTGTAGCTACTGACAAGTCAATTCTGAATGCAAAAATTAAAATAACTGTAATTCTCTTGAGGCTCTAAGTCCCGTAAGCAGGCGTCAAGTTCTTTATGGATAACGCTTCCAAAAATAACACAACGTTCCAGTTGTTGGATATGATGGAAGAGTTGTGTTGAACCTGGTTCACACGGAAGGCTCGCTGGTCGACAGTTTGACGATCGGTACTTGTGGCATGGCTTGTCATGTTGTTGGAATTAACATGTGTTGTAAAGAGTCTGTAAAGATCCTTGATGTGTTGGAGATGTTGGCACTTTCACAACGCTTTGTTTGTCATCACAAGCATGTTCGATGGTTCGCTCAAGCTCTACTCATATCATGGCCTGCTTTGAAAAAGAAACTAACATTCTTCACACCCAAGGGGAAAAAATAGCTGAAATTCACTCCGCATGTAACTAAAAAAATCAAGATGAAAATCTCCAAAATCGATAAATAACTTTCGCTGCTCAAATCAGTGATAGACAATGAGACCCCTCGGCCAAATAAATAGGCGCGGGCCACCTTCCCCGTTGAACGTAAACGCAAGGAAAAACGCGCGATTCTTTGCTTAATACACAGGGAGCCCAATATAACACGTATTCTGTGTCCCCATCAAAAAAAAACTTTTTCGCCTTTAATTTTTGAAAAACTCAACTAATCCAATATTACACTTGACGCCATAAATTACCTACATGGATTTTGTTCCTAATACTTTAAGCCTTCTTACAAGAAGAACACCCTTCAAGTTGAAAATCATGCTCGAGGATCCAGCGGTTTTTGTCCGCGCTCCGAAGTCTTTCGGCCGGTGACTTCGGAGCGCGGACAAAAACCGCTGGATCCTCGAGCATGGTTGAAAATAAGCCGGCTCATTGCATATTTTAACATGTTTTAAATATTGAATATTTTAGTCTACAGTGAAACAACCTACTATTACCATCACAAACATTTACTAATTCCTGCAATAGGCTTTAAAAAGCCTAAAACTTTCACTCTCATTTCATTGGCTTTTGTAACTCGACGGAGGAGCAAACAATGAGCCGATCATTGGTTACATACCATCACTCTCGCTATAATACAAATTGTAGTCCCCTGCGTCTCAGTATTTCACATTGGCGATCGCGCCCGAACTGAACCTAGAGCACAATTATTTGGTTTTGGACGAAAAGGTTAGTTACCAAAAACTTTATATATGAATGTTTTTGACTTTAGTAAGCCAGAGTTGTAATCTTTATTAGTTATTATATCTTAGTTACGTTAATTTAGATATTTCAGTATGAAGTTGTGGAAGACATTCTTTGGCTCGTTATAGTCCCGCTATCTAAACATCACCTATTGTATGCTGGTCTTAGTAACAATAGATTTGAAGAAGAAACTTGCGACACAAAGTTAGAATTCAAAGGAAATAGATGAAAAACACTGAGCACAATCTGAGGGGGTAAAGCCACATCTACACGAACACTTTGACAAGTTTCCCTTGACAAGGAAAAATTGACAATTTTTTGTCATCTACACGAGCAAGTCTTCCTTGCCCGCTTCCTTGTCAAGGAAAACTTGTCAAGGAAATTTTGCTCGTGTAGATGCGGCTTTAAAAGAGTTGAGAAATGAATTGAAAACATGTTATTTGACATGTTAAATTGCAGCTGCTGCTAGTGGCAGAGTTGATGAAACCAAACACATAAAATAATGAAGCTCATAAAGAGAATTTGACTTGTCAAGGGCACCATAGTTAATAGAGGACACTAAGTCCACTAACCCGGATAATAAAGAATAATCTTTAATCCATCTTTGGTTGCATAAATAAATGAATGAATGAATAAATGTTCGAATCAACCGGCATCCTGAACTAGAACGAAATCAAACTTTAATAACAACATTTTATTCAAACTATTTGTACTAACAGGACCTGTACTCGGTTTATAAATGTGTCCACTTTTTGGAAAGCATTCAGTTGGATCGTTTCACGGTGTGCATAGAATAGACGCAAAGCTAAAACGCCCCATCGAACTGTGTGTGTTCAGTTCAAACACGCGTTTGCGTCTGAATTAACGAGGCCTAATTTGACACCAAATATAATCAGAGATATACAACAATACGTAATCTCCTCCGCAGGCCACTCTTTATTCGAAAAGATCGCAAAAATCGGGCTTCCTGTGGCAAAAAAAATAGGCGGGAAAGAGACTAGGAACGAATCTGGAGGAGCTGGAGGATTTTGCCTCACAGGAAACTCAATTTGTTCAATATTTCCCATTTTTCCGAATAAAGAGTTGTCTGCGTAGGAGACTAGTTATATCACTGATAGCGATAATTATCTACCGAAGCCAAAGGCATATCCAAACACCGAATGCACTATTAATTATTTAGGATTTGTCTCTGACTCAATCAATCAAAAAAATTAAAAATTATAGACGTTTCGGTCTTTCATCAAAGACCTTCCTCAGTATGGAAAAACGTTGATATTTCAAACGATTGTGTCAAGATCCCTGAAGAGTCTTTTTCGTAATTCTGACATTTGCACGCGCTGCTAGCTATAGTTTCAAGATATTCGCGCGCAAAAATATCAGTCAACGTTTTTCCATACTGATGAAGGTCTTTGATGAAAGACCGAAACGTCTATAATTTTTAAAGTTTAATAAGTCAGAGACAAATCCTAAATAATTAACATTATGAATCCTGACTGCAAATTCCAAATATTAACCGAATGCACTAATTGGGTTGAAAATCCCCGCGGGGGGGGGGCTTCTTCCTATATTCGGCTGGTAGTGTGATCGTCGTATTTTTCAGGGTTTGAAATTGTTTAGGGGTTGGTCACGCTAAATCCAATATTTGAAAAGAGCTGGTATTTTTTAGGGCGTGACACTTGGAACAAGCGCGTCCCGTCTTGAATCAGCCCGGGGAGCGATTGTATTTTTAGGGCCAATTTTTAGACCATGAAGATTTTTTAGGGTGGGAAGTTTTTCACTGTTTGGTATTTTTTAGGTTAATTTTTCGAGGTTTCCGACAGTCATCCCCTACCATTTTACCTTGAAGAACCCCCCCCCCCCCCCCCCCCCCTCCGGGCTGAAAACCAAAAATCGAATTTTAAATGTTGCTGTTTTTACTGGCTGTCCAAACCACTTCAGGAGACCATGGCCACTTGCTATCACGCTGGTTGATACTTTTGCCTCCAATGAATCGGCGATTATATTCACACATGCAAATCGATTGATCGACCCAACAATAATAATAATAATAATAATAATAATAATAATAATAATAATAATAATAATAATAATAATAATAATAATAATAATAATAATAATTTATTTCTATAGCGCTATTTCCAATAGTTCAATAGCCAATTATCCCGTGTGTTGTTCACACACTGCCGGTAAAACCGCACACTCTTGGCCATTCTAGTCATTGATTCATTGTTCTATTGGTGATAGGTGCACGACAGCTCGTCTGACTGGAACCAAGTATGATGACAGTTGTAATGTTGCTACTGTACCTTACCCACGTTCGTATCATCGTATCATCATCGCCATCATCAGCATCGCCATCATCATCACCAGCAGCATTGAATTGCCCAACTGCCGACAAAATAACCATCACTGCATTCATCCTACCCCCCTACGTGGCGCTTCGTAACTCCACTGCCGGCTATGGAATTGCTTACGACTTCATAAAACAAAGCATGAACAAATGTTTCCGTTCTTGTAACTTGCCGCCAGTTGTTTGGAGATTCGTCAATACCACAAGTGATCTTCATGACGCTTTGATAACTAAGTCAACCGACATCGCATTTCCGATCGTCCCGTCGATGGAACACAAGCTGGAAGACAGCGAGGAATTGGACGAACAGCAGCAGACGTCACTTGTCTCTGCATCCAATCATTCGTTGGTTTTTGAGAATTTGGTCGAGTCGCCTGGGCTGTCGTTTATAATACATACTGAGAACTTTAACGACAGAGCAAGGGAACACATCATAAATGCTTTGTTGGATGTTTGGCCTATCGTCATGTTTTGCCTCTTGTTGGCAGGGATGTCAGGTATCTTTGTCTGGGCCATGGTGAGTTCATTGATATAGATATGTATTTTATCTAAGGAGTAAAGACATTATTATTATATTATTATTATTGATTATCTACAGCCTTTTGCAAAAATTCTGTCGCGACCAAGTATATCAGTATATCAGTATATCACTATATACCCGAAGATTTATACTATCAAATGAATGTGAAAATAACGTTTGTGTGTAGCTTGTATCGTATTCATGGCTCTCCAATCCACGCTTGTACAGTCAACCATCTTGAAATGCGTGTACGGGTAGCGTGCGTGCGGAACTCACGCGGGTATATAGTGATATAGTGATATACTGATATACTTGGTCGCGACAGAATTTTTGCAAAAGGCTGTATCAACAAACATTCATGCATCATGATTTATCTATATCCGTGCATCCATCCATGCATTCATCCATGCAGGCAAATATCCTGTTATTCCATTCGGTTCGTCAAATAAAACTATTGCAACTAACTGTTGTTTTTCCAGGAATACAGAGGAAATCGATCCCAATTCCCAAAGAACTTTTTCACTGGTTCCTACGAGGGATTTTGGTGGGCGTTTGTTACCATGACAACCGTCGGGTGAGATATTTGATTCCAAAACTTTGTTTATTTGGTGACAAAATTCCATATTTTTTAGCTCGCGCAGTCGCTCGTCTCCAGTCCCTGCAAAATAAACAACGAGCGACATGGATAGTTTAATATATCTCCATATATGGGTGTTATATCTCCATATATGGATGGTTATATCTCCATATATGGGTGGTTATATCTCCGGCCATATATGGATGGTTATATCTCCATATATGGATGGTTATATCTCCATATATGGGTGGTTATATCTCCATATATGGGTGGTTATATCTCCATATATGGGTGGTTATATCTCCATATATGGGTGGTCGAGTGAGAGCGCTGTTCACGTGCATAGAGTTTGTCAGTTCTCTGCCTTGCTTCGAGGGTTTTGAACTATAGCTGAGATGAGAGTATATAAGAAGTGTTAGTACTGCTAAATTCACTTGCTGTTAATAAAGATAATCTGTTTGATTTGTTAGTTACGGCGACAAGACACCAAAGTCTATCTGTGGGCGTCTGTTTGGTGTGTTGTGGATTCTGGTCGGTTTGGTCATCATCGCCATGTTCACCGCTTCCACGACAAATGCGCTCAACGCGGGAATGTCTTATTATAATTCGGGAATTCAAGGCAAACGGGTACTGAGGAAACGGGTAGGAAACGAGTAGGAAACGGGTAGGAAACGGGTAGGAAACGAGTAGGAAACGAGTAGGAAACGAGTAGGAAACGGGTAGGAAACGGGTAGGAATGGGGTAGGCAATCGGGTAGGAAACGGGTAGGAAACGGGTAGGAAACGGGTAGGAAACGGGTAGGAAACGGGTAGGAAACGGGTAGGAAACGGGTAGGAAACGGGTAGGAAACGGGTAGGAAACGGGTAGGAAACGGGTAGGAAACGGGTAGGAAACGGGTAGGAAACGGGTAGGAAACGGGTAGGAAACGGGTAGGAAACGGGTAGGAAACGGGTAGGAAACGGGTAGGAAACGGGTAGGAAACGGGTAGGAAACGGGTAGGAAACGGGTAGGAAAATCGGGTAGGAAACGGGTAGGAAACGGGTAGGAAACGGGTAGGAAACGGGTAGGAAACGGGTAGGAAACGGGTAGGAAACGGGTAGGAAACGGGTAGGAAACGGGTAGATATTCAGTTTGCTATCCCTAATATCGATTTCCCCGATAAATAACGTTGACAAAGATGATGGCAGCTTTATCATCTAACGTGTTGTTTGTGAATCGTGTCAAACACACGTCAGCCACGTTTAATTCACTAGACTTCCCAGGGGCGGATTTAGGATGGGAGTGGACGACGATGGAGGCGCACGTCCCCCCCCCCCCCCCCCCCCCATTCCCCCGTCCCCCCTTTTGGAAATTCGAATACCTTTTTTGCCAAGAACAGTATTTACGTAAAATTTGACTGAAACCAATGTCCAACCTGAACGCGCACCCCCTTTGCAAAATCTCTGTATCCGCCCCTGCTTCCTCTACTTGCAAATCATGATGTTGAACGATATACAGGCAGCTCATGCACTCATCATCATACGTAGTCATAACAGTTGCAAATCATGTTGAACGACTCACTCGTCATCATACGTAGTCATAACAGTTGCAAATCATGTTGAACGACTCACTCGTCATCATACGTAGTCATAACAGTTGCAAATCATGTTGAACGACTCACTCGTCATCATCATCATACGTAGTCATAACAGTTGCAAATCATGTTGAGCGACTCACTCGTCATCATACGTAGTCATAACAGTTGCAAATCATGTTGAACGACTCACTCGTCATCATACGTAGTCATAACAGTTGCAAATCATGTTGAACGACTCACTCGTCATCATACGTAGTCATAACAGTTGCAAATCATGTTGAACGACTCACTCGTCATCATACGTAGTCATAACAGTTGCAAATCATGATGTTGAACGCACTCGTCATTATACGTAGTCATAACAGTCGCAAATCATCATATCACAGTTTTCGACATATCTATGGTCGTCCGAATGTTTCAAAATTCGCTGAATAAAAATCGCTGTCGCTAAAAATGAATTCGTTGTCGCTAAATAGTAATCGCTGTCGCTGAATAAATGTCGCTGTCGCTAAAAATGAATTCGTTGTCGCTAAATAGTAATCCATGCTCAATTGTCTGCTCCTTGTGTTGTAGAACAAGTGTATAATCATAGATTTACAGTATCTTATAAATCCTTGGAAAAAAAGAGCGTTTTCTGTTTTGATGTTGACGTCATTGTGACGTGACAGTTATGGTCATGCTCTGACAAAATAGCTTTCTCCCTTACAATCACTTCCTATAAGTCCCTTCTCTTCTCTTTGAATTTTACAATTTTTTTGAGGTTTCAAATTTTCCTTAGCAACAGTCGAAATAAATAGGTTAGTCCACCCTTAAGCTCATCGAACTTAACAATTTCACATCAAAAGAACTTTGAAATAAAAGACACCTGGCCATCAGCCCATTTGCAAATTCCTGTTTTTCTCGCCTTAATGTCACGTGACTACCGGAAGTCAACTTTATCCCGCTTAAAATATTAAGGAGCCTAATTGTGACTTATGGCATAAATTTCTATTTCATAGTTTTAAACTGCATGGAGATATTTCGGAAAATGTGATTTTCCATGAATCTGAAAAAAGCATGCAAGCCATAACAGGCTTGAGTTGAACGATATATAAACAGCTCATGCACTCGTCTCATAACATAACAGTTGCCAATAACGAATGAACTGGATTTAAACTGCTTTTTGTAGATTGGGGCTCTTAAGTTTTCTGAAGCTGGCAGCATTGCAATTCGAAAAGGAGCCATAGTGACAGGTACTGATATGACCGAGGAACCATAGTGATATAGAGGGCGACTATGTAATTAATGGTATAATTGTCAGTATTTTGCAACTATGTATGTATAAGTTTATATAAACGAGTGGTTTTTTTTTTTTTTTTCAGTTTTATTGAATTATTTTGTAAATTTTACAAAATAAACGAGTGCGGTTAATTAGCTGGCTAGTGTTGAGTATACGTTTATATAGCTAGTTATACCTTTTAGTTAGAAATATATATGAGACTGAAATCAAATAATTTTTGTAAGAATGAACCACATTGAGTACGTTACAGTTTGTTTGCAGCCAACGGTAAACAGTAAATCAGCCCCGGAGAAGAGGCGTAAGGGAACTCCCGCGGGCATATGATCGTCGGAAAATTTGAATTAAACCCCTATAAAGGAGACCAATGTGGGCGTACATGGCTCAAGCATTATTTTTGTATAAAATTCTAAACCAGAAATATTACAGATTTCCTGCCTGGTCTAGAACAGCAATACAATATGAGGTTGTTTATATCTGATTAGTCTTCGCGAGCAACCCTGAATTATAACTTGATGGCTAAAAATATTGGTGTTCCGTAGCCAACACCCTAAGTGATACCAAAACCCGTAAAACACCCCAGAAAGAGATGACGATTTCCCCGCCTGGTTAGATAATAATAATAATAATAATAATAATAATAATAATAATAATAATAATAATAATAATAATGAATAATAATAATAATGGCTAAAAATAATAATAATAATAATAATAATAATAATAATAATAATAATAATAATAATAATAATACAATAAATAAAAGAATACGATCATAACCTAATAATAATAATAATAATAATAATCATCATAATCATCAGAAATACTAAGAGGAGACTTATTATTATCTGTTACAGAATACATCAACTTTGAGCTCATGCACGACGATTTACGTGACAATAATTTAGACGGCCTGTTGATCGATCGTTACGAAGCTTCTTATCTTCTCCATGAATGGCATGAAGACGCTGTTCGAGTCCTTTATAATGTGGACATTAAGATGCATTATAAAATGGCTCGTGTGGTTGGCAGGAATGATGCCTTGGGAACTAACAAATGTTTCAGAGCAAGGATAGAAAGACATGAGAGACTGACGCAGAAATACGTTGGTCTATACGTTAAACCTGTTAGGGTAAGGACTATACGTAATTGGTCTATACGTTAAACCTGTTAGGGTAAGGACTATGCGTAATTGGTCTATACGTTGAACCTGTTAGGGTAAGGACTATACGTAATTGGTCTATACGTTAAACCTGTTAGGGTAAGGACCATGCGTAATTGGTCTATACGTTAAACCTGTTAGGGTAAGGACCATACGTAATTGGTCTATACGTTAAACTGTTAGGGTAAGGACTATGCGTAATTGGTCTATACGTTAAACCTGTTAGGGTAAGGACCATACGTAATTGGTCTATACGTTAAACCTGTTAGGGTAAGGGCTATGCGTAATTGATCTATACGTTAAACCTGTTAGGGTAAGGACCATACGTAATTGGTCTATACGTTAAACCTGTTAGGGTAAGGGCTGTACGTAATTGGTCTATACGTTAAACCTGTTAGGGTAAGGACCATACGTAATTGGTCTATACGTTAAACCTGTTAGGGTAAGGACCATACGTAATTGGTCTATACGTTAAACCTGTTAGGGTAAGGACTATACGTAATTGGTCTATACGTTAAACCTGTTAGGGTAAGGACTATACGTAATTGGTCTATACGTTAAACCTGTTAGGGTAAGGACTATACGTAATTGGTCTATACGTTAAACCTGTTAGGGTAAGGACTATACGTAATTGGTCTATACGTTAAACCTGTTAGGGTAAGGACTATACGTAATTGGTCTATACGTTAAACCTGTTAGGGTAAGGACTATGCGTAATTGGTCTATACGTTAAACCTGTTAGGGTAAGGACTATGCGTAATTGGTCTATAGTTAAACCTGTTAGGGTAAGGACTATGCGTAATTGGTCTATACGTTAAACCTGTTAGGGTAAGGACTATACGTAATTGGTCTATACGTTAAACCTGTTAGGGTAAGGACTATACGTAATTGGTCTATACGTTAAACCTGTTAGGGTAAGGACTATACGTAATTGGTCTATACGTTAAACCTGTTAGGGTAAGGACCATACGTAATTGGTCTATACGTTAAACCTGTTAGGGTAAGGGCTATGCGTAATTGATCTATACGTTAAACCTGTTAGGGTAAGGACCATACGTAATTGGTCTATACGTTAAACCTGTTAGGGTAAGGGCTGTACGTAATTGGTCTATACGTTAAACCTGTTAGGGTAAGGACCATACGTAATTGGTCTATACGTTAAACCTGTTAGGGTAAGGACTATACGTAATTGGTCTATACGTTAAACCTGTTAGGGTAAGGACCATGCGTAATTGGTCTATACGTTAAACCTGTTAGGGTAAGGACCATACGTAATTGGTCTATACGTTAAACCTGTTAGGGTAAGGACTATACGTAATTGGTCTATACGTTAAACCTGTTAGGGTAAGGACTATACGTAATTGGTCTATACGTTAAACCTGTTAGGGTAAGGACTATACGTAATTGGTCTATACGTTAAACCTGTTAGGGTAAGGACTATGCGTAATTGGTCTATACGTTAAACCTGTTAGGGTAAGGACTATGCGTAATTGGTCTATACGTTAAACCTGTTAGGATAAGGACTATGCGTAATTGGTCTATACGTTAAACCTGTTAGGGTAAGGGCTATGCGTAATTGGTCTATACGTTAAACCTGTTAGGGTAAGGGCTATGCGTAATTGGTCTATACGTTAAACCTGTTAGGGTAAGGACTATACGTAATTGGTCTATACGTTAAACCTGTTAGGGTAAGGACTATACGTAATTGGTCTATACGTTAAACCTGTTAGGGTAAGGACTGTACGTAATTGGTCTATACGTTAAACCTGTTAGGGTAAGGACTATACGTAATTGGTCTATACGTTAAACCTGTTAGGGTAAGGACCATACGTAATTGGTCTATACGTTAAAGGAGCTAAAGCGTTCCATGCATTCATTCGTTCATTCATTGATTCTTTAATTATTATTTTTTCATGAGTTGTGTTTGTATCACTTTCTAGGCGTTTAATATTGCTGAACATTCAAGTGGTATATTTTCTGGCAACGCTGCGTCCACCAAGACAGTGGCAGCTATATTGGGTGGTACTTTCCTCGTACTTGTCATTGTTGGCTCGATTTACCAGTTCGTTTATCGACGATGGATTGCTCCTCAACGTAGAAAGTCACCTTATCCTCCAGACGGTACGTAAACTGAGTTGTGCACCAAAGCCGAGTAAATAGCTGCTATACATTGGATACATGTCTAGCGAATACCCTGCATGGGTCCACAGTCAATAACAACAATGGATCGTTGGAGCGAGGGAGGCTCTGGACCCATGCATGCAGGGTAATTTAACCATACAGACCTGGTTATCCAACGGATAGGTGATGGAGATACAAGTCTAAATGATGAAACTGATTTACCGTCCAATGCAGGGGCGTAGACAGGAGGAGGTCACAGGGTGCCTGTGACCCCCTTCCTCTGGGTCTACTCTTTAAATGTATATGTTTGAGGAGGGGGGGGGGAGGGGGACTTGGTGGTGAACGATATGGAGTGTGACCCTCCCTTCCCCCCAATGGAAAATCCTGGCTACGCCCCTGCAATGTTTTTTTTACAGTGATGATGTAAACCTCCCACTAATCCTGTCGTTATACACTTATTCTAATGATATCTTTCAGAAGACATCATCTATTTGCAGTCTATTGTACTGAAAGAATTAGGGGAAAGCGTGAAAATGCTGTCTGAAGACATTGATGTACTCAAAGAGAGGCTGGAAAAAATGAATGCCTCTGAAGAAAAAGGCCAAAGTAACAAGGGTTTCATCAATAATAACAGCGTCCATGGAAGCCAGGCAAACACGTCCAAATAATTCCCACATTCGCTTCGATGACCACCAACAATGGTTTCAACTAGCTAACTAAATAGTACTAATTAGCACTAAATCCTTTGTTTTCTATTGTTTAATTAGCGCTATTTAGGGGTGGACCATTAGAAATGTTGGGGGGGAGGGTGAAAATTTCCCCCCCAAAAAATCCTGCAAAAAAAAATGTCCCAAAAAAAATTATTGCAAATACCCTAACACCTAAAAAAAATCCTGCTTGAAGCTGCCTTTCTATACATTTTGCCTCCAGATAGCATGTTGTCAACTGTCTTGCTTGCTTGCAGGAAATTTTTTTAGATGGTAGGGTACGGATTTTTTTGGGGACATTTTTTCTTTGCAGGAATTTTTTTTGGGGGAACTCTCACCCCGCCCCCCCCCCCCCCCCCCCTCCCAACACCCCCCCCCCCCCCCTCCCAACATTTCTTATGGTCCATTATTATTATTACTTAGTATTAAGCATTAGTATTTATATCATGGATATATAGAGTGATGGCTACTTAAAACCTCTATAACTCATAAACGCAAGGTTCAAATCACAAAATACTGAACCCACCAACTATTCAGTTTATCATATTGAATATATTTTTAAAACAATCTCACAGGGGTGATAGGCACTTTAACCCGTGAAACAGATATTTCTCTTGATATTACTAGACACTAATTCCATTGTTTTCTTTTGTTTTGATCTGACTATTGGTCACTAACTATTAGATTTTGTTTCACGGGTTAAGTGCCATCACTCTATTATTTGCAAAACAAACAAATAAGCAAACAAATAAGCAAGCAAAAAACTTTATTTTGATTATTTTGTTATTTCACATTCAATAATTACTAGATATTTTTCAAATCAGTGTAAATTACTTTAGCCGAATAAGACAGAGGGCTAAAAGTTCCTTTTCGAAGCGGGGTCGGCGAGGGTTTTTGGGTCTGTTGAATTTCCATTCATTCCGAGGACGTCTAATTTCATTGGATTTCAAAATCCCTTTACTTCTCCTTCGTTATTTAACTGATAGCTTTCTTCTTTCAAGTGACAGAAATCTAAAATAAAACACTTATAAACGCTTAAAAGCGTGGCATTGCTGTAAAACATACAATAAACACATTGTGCAAGATATCGACAAAAAAAATATTTTTGGTCACTTATGTATACGAATTAAACATTTGGTTTTAATAACTTTGAGCAGAAAATTAATGACGACTAGATTTCTAGATTGATTCAGTCTCGACGTTTCGATGCCTTCAAGCATCATTCTCAAGAGAGTCAGTATAAGCAATAGATTCTGTTTAAGTAGTGTCACAATATATTAGAATAACAAATTAAGAAATGTCCTATGGGAAAAACACCTTTGCTTTGAAAGAGTCTGACACTTATGTATAGCCTGTGAACAGGCCCAGGGGCGGATCCAAGGGGGGGGGGGATGCATGGGGGCCGGTGCCCCCCCCCCCCCCCCCCCTTTGAGTTGGGCCCGATACATATTCGCCCACGTCTCCCCACCATTTGATGCCCAGAATGGATGGAAATTGCATTTTCGAGCTTCTAGATTTCCCATATATATGCTATATAGGTTGTGTCCCCGAATAGGGTATGGTTTTTGAACCTCCAGATCCTTAAATTGGGTACCATATTTTGCTTTTTCACCATAAAATACAATATTCGATCCAGTTTAAATTGGGTGCACGTTTTTTATTTTGATAAAAAAATCCGCTTAGAGTAACATCCAGCGTATGTACTTCTGATATTAGCGATTTCCAAAGGAATAGTATAAACTTTTTCCTTAAATTGTGTCTATATTTCAGTTACAAATCCTTGGAAAGGGTACGAATTTGCCAATTTTTCATCCTTAACACGCCCCTATCCTAAATTTCAGGGAGTACTCCCCGCTACTTATGTAAGGATTGGACTCCTTGTACATGCTTGTGGTTTCCCTTCTTTCCCGGCGGGCTTCGTCCGTCCTTTCTTTTATCTTTCTACAGTATTTTAATTCCTTTCTATGGTTTATTCATGAATTGTTCTTGTCTTCCTTGAAAATAAGTTTGTAGCTGGCAATCAAATTATTCAAGAACCCCGCGCTTTTTAGGACAAGCGCAATGCATTCTGGGAAGTTTACTGCAAGAAGATGGCGACGAGCGAAAACGATACCAAAGGTAGGCTTAATTCACTAGTGAGCATTTCCTTTAAAACATAGCGAAAACGAGAAAAATAGTAGCCTATCATGTCCCATAAACAGGGTTAGGTATAAATCGTTTGACATTAAAAACATGGGTATATATTTGGGGTTGAAATCTGCCCTTGTTCAGTTGTTGTTCGCTCGCCAAGAACCACGCCGTTGTGAAATGAACGACAACTACGACAAAGCAAAACGGCTTCCCAATTGGTTGATGTTCATCGGTTTCACTTTATATCTTGGCAAATAAATGCACGCAGTAGATGAACGACGTGATTTGGAGTTTGTTTTCGGAGATCAAGTGGTCGTGAAGCAAGTATTTGTAGCTGCAGGGTCAGCGGTGAGTTGCTTGTGTTCTCCGCTGACCCTCGTCTTTTCTTGTTGTCTACAGTATTAGCCGCTGAATACTATACACATATCACTGTGGGCTGATCACAGCAGATTCTATCTACTACCCTAACATAGAGCATTTGTGGACTGTTTGTCCTTCGTCAAAGGATTCAGCAATCGCCGCCATATTGAAGACGATGTCGTCTTGTTGTCTATTATTTCGTAATATCTTTATTCTTCGATCTATTTCGAGACAAGAAAGAGAGTACTGTAGGAGTTCGGACGTTACATCCTCGCACTGGCTTCTGTCTCATCAGTGAAGGACTTAGGTTGCTTGAATAGATCTAGTTTGCAGTAAAACTATGATTTTATCCTTTGTTTGTGTATTTGAGGCGTTGTTTGTTTCGTGCACGCGGTTTTCGATCCGATGGCGATGACTTTGTCTTCATTCATCGATTAAAACGGCATTTCGGCTAGCGTCGTAGCCCTCTGTAAATATAAGCTTAAGTTACATGAATTTCTATTTTCTTTAGTGTTTGTATAAAGCACTAGAACGTTGCAGTACAGTACAGTTCTTTGTTCGAGCAAAGACCATCTAATCCTCTTGGAGTGAAATTTTAATTATTTCGCTATTTTGCATTTCTTTACCTTTTGTATTAAAAAATAAAGTAATATAAAGCTTACTTATTTTATACTGTATTGTAAGTTTTGTAATGAGTCTTATGTATTAAAATACCAAAAATACAAAAAAACAATTCAAGAAGAAAACATTTTTGTTGCAAGAAAACAAAAGAAAAGAAAAAACCCTAAAACTGGCAAACAGTAGAAAATAATTATTGTGTTCTGTGCAGATTAATTTTATAAAATATTTATTTAGAAATTCCAGAAATACTAACCTTCGGCAAATAATTATCTGCGAGACACTGACAAAATCACAATATTTTGCAAAAGTTCAATAATGAGGGTTTATCATGTAATTTCAAAACTCATAGGACAAAAAAATGATTATCATAACTGGAAAGAGCTCGTTGAAATTAGTAAAAATGTGAAGTTTGGAAAAGATCTCTTCACAAATTGCAAAGATATGAATTTTCAAAAATCGAAATTTTGTATGAAAACCTTTGTTGGAGGCAAGAGTTGCCTCCAAGCGTAAATTTCCGAAGGTTTTCATATAAAATTTCGATTTTTGAAAATTCATATCTTTGCAATTTGTGAAGCGATCTTTTCTAAACTTCACATTTTTACTAATTTCAACGAGCTCTTTCCAGCTATGATAATCATTTTTTGTCCTATGAGTTTTGAAATTACGTGATAAACCCTCATTGTTTTATCAATCACGTTATTTTCTAAGCAACAACTCTGGAAAAAATCAAGCTGCCATTGTTGAGGAGAACAAAAGCACTTATTCATAGGAAGTTATCTGCAGTGACGTGGTCATCTCTTGACCAATGAAAATCCCAGAGAAAATAATGTGAATGATAATATTGATTATTCATGTTATTATTAATTATTATTTAACAAATATCCTCCAGTTTTTCGTGGTATGTCCTCTTATTTATCACAATTTTTATCGTCTAGCCTTCAAAATGTTTTGGGACTCCCAAGGCATAGCCGAGTGAGAGCCAGTCCACAACATATTTTGTTGTGAGGTATGAGTCTACAATAAATCGATCACAAGCATTCGCCAAGTGAGCAGAATGATAAAAATGACTTGAAAACGCAAGCCGTGGCATGGACTCTGATCTCCCACGGTTCTCTACCAATCAGAAAACGAGAGATATTATTGATAAAATATGGTAAAAAGTGAAATGTTCAATGTCTTAAAAACTATTTAAAAAATAGTATTTTTCCGAGTCTTTTTACGCTTGAAGAAACCTTACGAACTGCATTACTAACTATTACCAAGCAGCAAATTACCATATAACTTACAAACAACTTACATCTGACATGATTTCTTCCGCTTAGCTGATCGTACAATGTACGTCCTAAGTGACCTGGGTATTAATACGAACCAAGACCTGCTTCATTCATTCATTCATTCATTCATTCAATCACATGAGTTCCCAGTGTCTCAGTGGTTAGAACGCCTGACTAGTATCCAGGTTACTCAAACTTTATGTAACCGGGAAAAAGTGGTTACTACCATAGACTATAATGAAACGATGAAGAATCACTATAGAAACTAACGCAGGGAATTCTGACACCATATTGTAAGGAAGCGCTGAGCGGTAAGCGCGAGGAAATCTTTTTTTTGAAGAAAATGAATTCTTTAGTGAATGCAAGGTGTGGACTTATATCATGTTTATTGAATACAAGAGAAAGATAAACTACAATTTAATTGTGAGACTAACTGAAAATATACAACAACTGGATACGAACTGATAACTACATGTACGATTGCTTAAACTCCCTTAGCAAACGCATCGTAAACTATATTCTCGAGTTCACTAAACAGATATTGAAAACTACAATATATCAAAAAACTAGACGAAATACTGAAACGAATACTAGACGGCATAGTAAACGAATCATATACTAAACAACGGGTACATACTAAAACGTGTATACAAAACAAAACGGGAATGAGCTAGCATTCTGTTAATAAAACAGTAATAATTGAAGTTAATACAATTGTAATCGTAAGCTAAATTACAATGTAACAGCTGAATCAAGATACTTAAGGATAATTACAATCAAACGATTCACTGTCTTTAAGATATGGAACATATAACAATTTGAACTAAAAACGATCCAACAGACCAGTTTAAACGTCTTTTAACACAGTCGATTAACTCTAAACTAAAGGTCAAACAATTATCTTACAAGTTAAAGTTATTATTGCAAACTAACCTGAGAACATGGCACAACACTCGCTGACCAGAGATTACAACTCCTCTGGGGAGCAACCCCAATGTTAACTCGGAAAACTAATGCATTAGAACGCTGTATTTATAATAGCTAGTGTCGTAACAACATGCAACTATTCGATATGTTGACACCGGAAATGCGTCATGCATCCCACATAAAGAGTAACTAGCTTGTGTCCTAAACGTGGATAAACCAATTAATAGTTGATCCCAACTCAAACTAAACTAGTTCAAAGTAATCCTAAACGTGACAACACGCGTTAATCCGTTATCAGTAAATCAGATTAATGTGTAACGCAATGTACTAAAACACGTCTAAGGAAGTCGTTACGCAAAACGTTGCTAAATACTTACTAGATGACGTTGAATTAAATCCAAATTTCGTGGAAGTAAAATCTACATTACTTCTAACATAAAGAATTATACTTAAACTACTTAAAAACGATTTTCAAAGATGTGAACGAAGTGACACTGTCACATTTACCCGCAATATCACAGTAAAATTCCAATCTACAATAATGAACAATTATTGCCCAGAGTAAATCAAGGCAAACGAGGCCTACAAATACATGTACAATAGAGAAGAAGTCTTGTTTTGTGAAACTCGATCCGGCTACACATTATTGCCAGAAAATGCAAGATGTTTTAGAACAGTGGTCATTTCCATCACAATAGTGAATATGGATTGTGCCTATTTGCTATTGACAGCAACGAGTTTGAATGTATCAAAGGAAAGAGATATCAATTCCAAATTGGTGAATGGATTGGTTTTTTTAACCCAATTATTAATATATATACTGTTAAATAAATCTGTTCCATTTCATACTGACGATGGCAGATTTACTGCTGAAACATGTCTGCAAAACTAAAAAAGTGTTGCAGTTGTTTTTTTGTCAAATTAATTATTATTGACTCTGGACAACAAATAGTGAACCTGTCAACAATAATAACAATAATTTATGTTTACCAGGTCAGACAACTGACCAGTCTGAAGCACAAGAAATGAATCAAGATGACGACAACCAGGTACTTAATGCAAACAAGGTTGTGCACACCTAGAAATGTATTGAAACATGCATAGAAATGTGTGAAAACCTTGCATACTTCTGTTATGACCTAAAACAAGTCATTGTCTGGCCATGCTCACACTTTTGAGTGTTGAACTGCAACTTTCTTTCCCAAAGTACAACAGAGTTTAAATAATAAACAGAACACTGAGAAAACCCTCCATTTATCCAGGCTATTGTATATATTTGTATATACTGTCAGTACTTATACAGTTAAACATCATATTTAGAATTAACATTAATTAGTATACTTCATAATTTTCAACATTTGTAAATAACAGTTTCAAACTCTGCTTTATTTGTTTATTTATTTATCCTCATCCGTCTTGACCTAATTACAATTTACTCTTTGGGTGGTTGTCGACACTCTAGACCCTACAGATCTATAGCATTCTACTTGATCTCTTTGATAACCCTAGATCTTTAGCATTCTACTTGATCTCTTTGATAACCCTAGATCTTTAGCATTCTGCTTGATCTCTCTGATAAACCTAGATCTTTAGCATTCTGCTTGATCTCTCTGATAACCCTAGATCACAGATCTTTAGCATTCTGCTTGATCTCTCTGATAACCCTAGATCTATAGCATTCTGCTTGATCTCTCTGATAACCCTAGATCTTTAGCATTCTACTTGATCTCTCTGATAACCCTAGATCTTTAGCATTCTGCTTGATCTCTCTGATAACCCTAGATCTATAGCATTCTGCTTGATCTCTCTGATAACCCTAGATCTATAGCATTCTGCTTGATCTCTCTGATAACCCTAGATCTTTAGCATTCTACTTGATCTCTCTGATAACCCTAGATCTTTAGCATTAGCAATTTTTGAAAAGCACCGACCCTTTGGATCCTTTGCACTGACCCTTTGGATCTTTAGCATTCTGCTTGATCTCTCTGATAACCCTAGATCTTTAGCATTCTACTTGATCTCTCTGATAACCCTAGATCTTTAGCATTCTGCTTGATCTCTCTGATAACCCTAGATTAGCTATAGCATTCTGCTTGATCTCTCTGATAACCCTAGATCTATAGCATTCTGCTTGATCTCTCTGATAACCCTAGATCTTTAGCATTCTACTTGATCTCTCTGATAACCCTAGATCTTTAGCATTAGCAATTTTTGAAAAGCACCGACCCTTTGGATCCTTTGCACTGACCCTTTGGATCTTTAGCATTCTACTTGATCTCTCTGATAACCCTAGATCTTTAGTAATCTACTTGATCTTTCAAAATATTATTCAAGTGTGTTTTTCCCTTTATTATCAAGCAAACTGTAGTAGAGTGTACTCAGGAAGAAGCAGAAATAACTCCTGCTCCAGTTAACTCTGCACAGGACGACACATCACACAGTCATGACCAGACCTTGTATGTTGCTATACAACCTGGTGCTAATATGGACTCATCTCATCCTGCTGTATACGTTGAGGTTGTAGAAGCTGGAAATGGTACTGAGATATCAACAAATGAAGAGCAAGTAGTCCACAGTAAGTTCTCTCATGCATATGGATTTTATTTATTATCTACATTATAATTTTATCTATTTATCTGCAGTCATAGACAGTTTTATTTTGTGTACAGTATACTCATATCTTCATTTTATAAATGAAGTATAATCATGACAAATTGATGGTTGCAGCCTTCACATAAATCAAGGCCTGGCATTTGTTAATCTACCATAATACTTTATCACTCCATTACTCTCTTCCAAACCTAGAAAACCTAGATATTACCTTGTCAGTGATGTTCTCAAAATCTAAATTATCTTTAGCATCAAATCCTGAAGTGACATCAACATCCATGATTTCACACATCGTTGATCAAGCTACCCTCTCTACCATGCAAGCTGAAATGATTGCAGTCCAAGTACTTTCACAGTCAGCATCAGGCGACATCCAGTATCTTCAGCAACAAACACCTCAGCAGTTTATACCTATTGTATCTGGTGCGGATGCCAACACTCTGTCTACTTTACAAGCTACTTTGGGTCAGATGCCATTGGCTGCTGTTCAGGTATGATACTAATAAAATACTAAAACATTGAATAAGATTAAGTTTTCTCACTGCTAGGAAAATTAGACAACCTACAACTTGGTCTCTGATGATTATTTGTTAGATAACCAGAATCATGAAGTAACAGTCCATATTATATTGGCCCATTTCAGATAGCGACATCCACCACCCAGTCAGGTGTCACATCACACACCATTACTCTCCCAAATGGACAGACTATTCAAGTACCAATGTCACAACTGTCAGCTGTGACATCACCAGACATATCCACTGCTGTTTCTTCACTACTCTCAACCAACACTGAAGCTATTATAGCTGCTGCGGCAGCAGGAGAAGCAGCAGGACAGGCTGGGCTCACTACTATGCCTGCTTCTGATCTTAGTGAAGTTGTAGAAGGAGGAAGCCATCCTACTGATAGTGAACTAGCAGAAAGGGAGGAAGATGAAGCAGATGGTGATGGTATGTGAAGTTTTGTTCTCTGTCAGCTTAACTGTAGACAATCCTATTTCTTGCTTGCATGGCTAAAAGAGCTCTACATGTATGCTCAATATGCACTTTTAGTCTGATGTTTGAAGGGATCCATGCAAGAACAACGTAAGGGATCTCTGATTAAGATCTAAATTCTCCTGCAAGCTCTTTCAATTCCAAGGAGAATTTCGATTTTGATCACTGTGTTCTTGCATGTCTGTTTATCCCACCAATAATATTCATGAAAAAATTATCAATTCTGATTCAATGGCTAAGAGTAGTGCAGTTGAAAGGTAATTCTCACTGCTTTGCATGGGCTCATGCAATTTTGATACTCTTTGAAAAACATACAAATTTTTCCAAATTGAACTTGAAACCTCTACATATAGACCGTTGCTTTGCAGATCATCTCTTCTCTTAACCACACTTATCAAAAAAACAAATTTGTTATCAGGATAGAGTATTCTATGTGAGGTTAATTTAAGGATTTGCTACTTTGTGATTTGTAGCTTTGCATCTGTGAGTTACAAGGGTTTGAAATCTCAAAATGGAAATGTAGTGACGTCAAAAATAGGCACTTAATTATACTAATAAATTATATAATACTTAATAAAATTACAATGTAAGTCGTTCCTTGGTAATAGTTCAAATCCCATCTGAGATTTATTTACGCCTGATGAAATGCAACAAATTACCTGACATACATGTGTATTATTTCAGATGAAAATAAACCTAAATATACCTGCGACATCTGTGGCAAGTCTTACATCCGTTCTTGGTCATACTATGGCCACATGAGAGAGCATGCGTCAGGAGAGAAACAGCATAAGTGTGATGTCTGTGGCAAGGTTTTTAACTATGCCAGCAATCTACGACAGCATATGCTCATCCATACAGGTAATGAGAAGCAACAAGACAGTTTTGTAGCAACCCTTGCACATTGACACCTTGGCTAAGGGGAGTCTCTAGTTGGCTTCAAGGATTTCAAAATACAATAATTGCTTTGTCATTATAATTCCAGGTGAAAAGCCTTATGAATGTGAGTATTGTGACAAGGCTTTCAATAACCCAAGTTCACTACGTTCCCATGTGCTGTCTCATTCTGAGGACAGGCCATTTATCTGTGATCATGAGAACTGTGGAAAGGCGTTTAATAATCCAGGATCACTGAGGTAATACTCTATTCTTTCTTTCATCTTCATCCTGTTGATCAACTTTCAACTTGAAATTGAATGTTTTTAACTGGTCTGTTTGAGGGCACTTTCCATTTGGCAGAACTGACTGGACTTTCCGACCAGTTCTTAAATGGAGCACGTCAGTTCTGGGAACTGGTTCAGATAGTTCTCAGAACTGACACATTCCATTTAAGAACCGGTTGATCAGACCAGTCAGTTCTGCCAAATGGAAAGCGCCCTGAGTTTCACTTTTCATTTGGTAAAAGTGTAAAATGGACCATACCGCATTTGTACTGTTTAATATATTTATGGCTCTATTTATATATTAATAATGGTAACTTTCAGATTTAATGTTATTATTATAATAATAATTATGTTGAGCAGAATATGGACCATTAAACTCACCATCAATCAACCATTACCATACAGTAAGTGTATCATTATTACAACCAGTTGCATCTGTGTAATTACAGGGTTCATCGACGTGTACACCAGGAAGAGAAGCCTCATGCCTGTAATTATGAGGAATGTGATAAAGCTTTTAAGACTGCCGCTGAGCTGTCAAGACATGCTTTCCGTCATACTGGAGAAAAACCCCACAAGTGTGACCAGTGTGAGAAGGCTTTTATTAGATATGATGATCTGAAACGTCACTATCGGATACACACAGGTTAGTTACTGCTTTATAAGTAATAGATACAATATGAGTGACCGAACTGTATGGTATTTACAATGGCGAGCCAAATCTGACTTATCGAATCCAACGATGTATAAGTGGATGTTTTACTATAATTTGGATGACAGGAAACAGTTTGTCCGAGAAAATCCAAGTTAAAGTTGAATGCAAATAAGGACGATTCTGTATCCGATTTACAGATGTCTGCTATGCTTATGATTTCTAATTTATTTCCCTCATTAATTATTCATGATAATGATTCGGTAACATGAATTATAACACACTGTCATTAACACATTGTAATGATTGTTCTCAATAGGAGAGAAGCCATTTAAGTGTGATCAATGTGATTTTGCATGCATCCAGTCATTTGACCTGGTAAAGCACAAGTTTACCCATAGTGGTGATAAACCCTACAAGTGTGACTTATGTCCCAAGCAGTTTACTCGACCAGCTCGTCTTAGAGACCACATGAGAACACACACCGGAGAAAAGCCTTATGAATGTGAAGTGTGTGGAAAAGCCTTTGCCATTCAGACTGGACTCAAGTCCCACCAGGTAAAATATGTCAACTAATCTTATGACAATCTAAGGTAACTTGCTTGGTGTCTTAATAGCTTCCTATATGGACTTGCTATAATCAATTAATTGAATAAAAGAAATACATAAAATAAAAGTCATTAGGAAACCACTATTGTTGTCAGTCAAAGTGTTGCCTTATTGGATGAGGTCACTTAAGCAGAGTGTCAGTACTGATTTCACACTCCCAGAGTGGGCTCTAGCCAGCACAGTTGCCAGAGACGTAGTGTGTATAGCAAAACGAGTACTACAAGTGTGCATGTTGTTGATTGCAGGCTGTCCATACTGGTGACAAACCCTTTAAGTGTGAGCAGTGTGAGAAGACATTTCGTACTATGGTAGAGCTACAGTCCCACATGGGAAGACACACAGGGATCAAACCCTTTAAATGTGACATGTGTCACAAAGACTTCATCTACTGCATCACCTTCAAGAGACACAGCATTGTTCATTCAGGTTGGTGTTGATTCAATGTCTTTAACTATATTTATTTTTCTTTATATGCTTTATTTGACTAGTAATAATAATATATAGACGATTCTGTGGGAGAATTGATCCACAGGGAGCCCAGTACGCACTCTACCACAGGGAGCCCAGTATATTATTGTTTGCACTCTACCACAGGGAACCCAATATATTATTGTTTGCACTCTACCACAGGGAGCCCAGTATATTATTGTTTGCACTCTACCACAGGGAGCCCAGTATGTTATTTTGCACTGCAGAGCTGTATATTGTTTGCACTCTACCAAGGGATTGAGATATTTTCACTCACAAAGCCCAGTACATTATTGTTCGCACTCTACCACAGGGAGCCCAGAATTATTGTTTGCACTTGAGTATATGATTGTTTGCACTCTACACAGGGAACCCTAATTATTGATTCACTCTACCACAAGCCCAGTATGTTATTGTTTGCACTCTACCACAGGGATATCGTATATTATTGTTTGCACTCTACCACAGGGAGCCCAGTATATTATTGTTTGCACTCTACCACAGGGAGCCCAGTATATGATTGTTTGCACTCTAAATTAAACTTCGAGCCCAGTATATTTATTTATTGTTCGAACTCTAACACAGGGTGCCCAGTATATTATTGTTCGCACTCTACCACAGGGAGCCCGGTATATATTGTTTCACACTCTACCACAGGGAGCCCAGTATATATTGTGTGCACGAGTACTACAGGGAGTGTATATTATTGTTTGCATTACACAGGGAACCCAGTATATTATTGTTTGACTCTACCACAGGGAGCCCAGTAATTATTGTTTGCAGTGTGAGACAGACATTATATTACTATTCGCAGAGCTACAGGGAGCCACATATATTATTGTTTGCACTCTACACAGGGATCCCAGTATATTTAAATTTGACATGTGTGACATAAGACTTCATCTAATTAGCGTGCGCGATCATCCATAACTCAAGACGACGCAGTCATTGCCATTCAGCGCGCGCTCTGAAATCAATTGAAAATGTTGCTTTATTCAATTTGCAGTAACTATGTTATAAAAGGAATGGTCAACGCTTCAGCTGTGCGTCCATCGATATTGGCATTTGCTTTATTTGCTTTATGGATGCACTATATAGGCTGCTAAGCACTGGAGAAGCTAGAGTCGCACTCGGCTACGCCTCGTGCGCACTCTTACGCTTCCCTCGTGCTTAGCAGCCCCCGCGTGCATCCATAACTCGATGGACGCACGCTGATCGTTGACCATTCCTTCAATTGTACTCTACACAGGGAGCCCAGTATATTATTGTTCGCACTCTACCACAGGGAGCCCAGTATATTATTGTGTCGCACTCTACCACAGGGAACCCAGTATATTATTGTTTGCACTCTACCACAGGGAACCCAGTATATTATTGTTTGCACTCTACCACAGGGAACCCAGTATATTATTGTTTGCACTCTACCACAGGGAGCCCGGTATATTATTGTTCGCACTCTACCACAGGGAGCCCAGTATATTATTGTGCGCACTCTACCACAGGGAGCCCAGTATATTATTGTTCGCACTCTAACACAGGGAGCCCAGTATATTATTGTTAGCACTCAATCAATCAATCAATCAATCGTTTATTTACCCACATTGACGTCTAGGAGCAAAAGCTCGTTCAAAATACGAACGTGTATTCTACCACAGGGAGCCCACAAGACGTGCATACAAATGTCTTGTTATTTAGTTGGGCTCCCTGTGTTTTAGCTTAGGCTCATATTTTACCAAACATGTTTGTTAGTTGGACCCCTCACATTGCCATGGAGATCAATCTGGTCTCACTAATTAATGTTCCTGATATAATGCAAGCAGGCATCTACTGAAACTCATACATTTGCAGGTCAAAAACCCTATGAATGCCATGAGTGTGGCCGTCGTTTTGCACGCTCAACTGATCTCAAGGTTCACCTGCCGGTACACAGCGATGACAAGCCATACAAGTGTGGAGAGTGTGACAAGATGTTCACCAGGTTTAGCACTCTGAAGGAGCATATTAGAACTCACACAGGTATCCCAACCAAATAGGTTATTTGATATGTAAGGAAAAACTACAATAATGTTATATACAGCTTTATTGTAATTTTAATATTTAAAAGTATTCAGGCTCAATTCTTGCCTGCAGTGCAGACCTCAAGACTGCGTAGACTCATTGGGATTGGGAAAAGGAATGGCCATAACTCCTTTTTCCCTTCTCCTCCCCCTTGAGAGTCGTGGCTAATGTTTAATTATTATTCAGGTGAACGTCCCTTCAAGTGCGAGGAATGTGGACGAGAATTCAACCATCGTAGTCATTTCAATAACCACTTACGTATTCATACCGGTGAGAAGCCATTTAAATGTGACACCTGTGACAAGGACTTCTCTCGTAAAGCCAGTTTAAGATATCACATGAAGGTAAGGCATACCATAGTAGTACCATATAGTAGTACCATATAGTAGTACCATAGTAGTACCATATAGTAGTACCATATAGTAGTACCATAGTAGTACCATAGTAGTACCATATAGTACCATAGTAGTACCATAGTAGTACCATAGTAGTACCATATAGTAGTACCATAGTAGTACCATATAGTAGTACCATAGTAGTACCATAGTAATACCATATAGTACCATAGTAGTACCATAGTAGTACCATAGTAGTACCATATAGTAGTACCATATAGTAGTACCATAGTAGACCATAGTAGTACCATAGTAGTACCATAGTAGTACCATATAGTAGTACCATAGTAGTACCATAGTAGTACCATAGTAGTACCATAGTAGTACCATATAGTAGTGCCATATAGTAGTACCATATAGTAGTACCATAGTAGTACCATATAGTACCATAGTAGTACCATAGTAGTACCATATAGTAGTACCATATAGTAGTACCATAGTAGACCATAGTAGTACCATAGTAGTACCATAGTAGTACCATAGTAGTACCATAGTAGTACCATAGTACCATATAGTACCATAGTAGTACCATATAGTAGTACCATATAGTAGTACCATAGTAGACCATAGTAGTACCATAGTAGTACCATAGTAGTACCATATAGTAGTACCATAGTAGTACCATAGTAGTACCATAGTAGTACCATAGTAGTACCATATAGTAGTGCCATATAGTAGTAGTACCATAGTAGTACCATAGTAGACCATAGTAGTACCATAGTAGTACCATAGTAGTACCATAGTAGTACCATAGTAGTACCATATAGTAGTACCATAGTAGTACCATATAGTAGTACCATAGTAGTACCATATAGTACCATAGTAGTACCATAGTAGTACCATAGTAGTACCATAGTAGTACCATAGTAGTACCATAGTAGTACCATAGTAGTAGTACCATATAGTAGTACCATAGTAGTAGTACCATAGTAGTACCATAGTAGTACCATAGTAGTACCATAGTAGTACCATAGTAGTACCATATAGTAGTACCATATAGTAGTACCATATAGTAGTACCATATAGTAGTACCATAGTAGTACCATAGTAGTACCATAGTAGTACCATAGTAGTACCATAGTAGTACCATAGTAGTACCATATAGTAGTAGTAGTACCATAGTAGTACCATATAGTAGTACCATAGTAGTACCATATAGTAGTACCATATAGTAGTACCATAGTAGTAGTAGTACCATAGTAGTACCATAGTAGTACCATAGTAGTACCATAGTAGTACCATATAGTAGTACCATATAGTAGTACCATATAGTAGTACCATAGTAGTACCATAGTAGTACCATAGTAGTACCATATAGTAGTACCATAGTAGTACCATAGTAGTACCATAGTAGTACCATAGTAGTACCATAGTAGTACCATAGTAGTACCATAGTAGTACCATAGTAGTACCATAGTAGTACCATAGTAGTACCATAGTAGTACCATAGTAGTACCATAGTAGTACCATAGTAGTACCATAGTAGTACCATAGTAGTACCATAGTAGTACCATATAGTAGTACCATATAGTAGTACCATATAGTAGTACCATAGTAGTACCATAGTAGTACCATAGTAGTACCATAGTAGTACCATAGTAGTAGTAGTACCATAGTAGTACCATAGTAGTACCATAGTAGTACCATAGTAGTACCATAGTAGTACCATAGTAGTACCATAGTAGTACCATAGTAGTACCATAGTAGTACCATATAGTAGTACCATATAGTAGTACCATATAGTAGTACCATATAGTAGTACCATAGTAGTACCATAGTAGTACCATAGTAGTACCATAGTAGTACCATAGTAGTACCATATAGTAGTACCATATAGTAGTACCATATAGTAGTACCATATAGTAGTACCATAGTAGTACCATAGTAGTACCATAGTAGTACCATAGTAGTACCATAGTAGTACCATAGTAGTACCATATAGTAGTACCATATAGTAGTACCATAGTAGTACCATATAGTACCATAGTAGTACCATAGTAGTACCATAGTAGTACCATAGTAGTACCATAGTAGTACCATATAGTAGTACCATAGTAGTACCATATAGTAGTACCATATAGTAGTACCATAGTAGTACCATATAGTAGTACCATAGTAGTACCATAGTAGTACCATAGTAGTACCATAGTAGTACCATAGTAGTACCATATAGTAGTACCATAGTAGTACCATAGTAGTACCATAGTAGTACCATAGTAGTACCATATAGTAGTACCATAGTAGTACCATAGTAGTACCATAGTAGTACCATAGTAGTACCATAGTAGTACCATAGTAGTACCATAGTAGTACCATAGTAGTACCATAGTAGTACCATAGTAGTACCATATAGTACCATAGTAGTACCATAGTAGTACCATAGTAGTACCATATAGTAGTACCATAGTAGTACCATAGTAGTACCATAGTAGTACCATAGTAGTACCATAGTAGTACCATATAGTAGTACCATATGAATATATAGTAGCAAATACACTACGATATCTGATGTACATCTATTGTGTCTTTACAGTATAGGTTTACAATATTTGTATTTGTAGGTGCATTCCAAGACCGGGGGTTCCACACGCACTCCGAGATCCAAAAAGTCCAGTGAGGAAGAAGAAGAAGGAATGGACAGCCAACAATCTCTTTCAGAAGAACAAATTAGCACGGTCAATGTTAGTCACATCGGTACAGAGGCTGAGGTGCAGCTTGCTGAGGCATTGGTTGCTGTTAGTGAATCGATGATTGGTCCTGATGATGCCATGGAGACGGCACATGTTGTTGCTGTGGAGACCTCTGGTCAGGACGGTGACGAACAGGTAGAACATGAGACTAAACACTTTACATGATGAATGCATCGTCATCATCACTTGTGTTATTATTATCACCATCGTTGTATGTTGTATGTAATATTATTGTATTATTATTATTATGTTCACATCAGGTGCCAGGTGTAAGTGTACCTGCAAGTCACCATGTCGTGGACCCCGTCACTCAAGCCGCAGTGAATGCTGGGATTTCTGATAGTGACGTGGCCGAAGTTCTTGTCCAGTCTGCTGTCAATGCGAACAATCAGCTGGTTGGTCAAGGCATAGCCAATCAAATCATTGAAGTATCAACGTCTACGCACCAAGAAAACGAGGCTAACCACGCTCAACTTGTTGTCGATGCCTTGTCTCAAGGGGCCATTGATTCTGGACAAGTAACAATCATGCATATCCCCCAGGGGACCCAGGATGGGGTAACTGTAACCACCGAGGGTATGGAAACAGTAAGCATGACGGTTCCTGCAGAGATCTTGGCAGCTATGGCTGCTGCACAGTCGCAGACAACACTGATAGGACCTATAACTACGGACCAGGGGAACCAGCCCACCGTCACCACGCAGGCAATACAGGCTCTGCAAACGGAAAGCAGCGAGACTGGCGAGGAAGATGTCCACATGCATGGGCTTCAAGAAATAGCGCAACAATTGCCACCTGGTCAAGAAGAGCGCGTAGAGGAGCCTATGGTTACTGAGTGAAAGTATTATTAGAATGCATTGCTACCTGGTCAAGAAGAGCGCGTAGAGGAGCCTATGGTTACTGAGTGAAAGTATTATTATAATGCATTGCTACCTGGTTAAGAAGAGCGCGTAGAGGAGCCTATGGTTACTGAGTGAAAGTATTATTAGAATGCATTGCTACCTGGTCAAGAAGAGCATATGCTTACCTGGTCAAAGTATTATTAGCGCGTGAAAATATTATTATTATGCATTTTATATTTTGTAAGTAATAGCCCATGTCTGGCTTAGTGTGTAACTGTTGTGTAATTATCTTATCAAATAAACGTACAGGCAGCATGCAATCGTTTGTATTCGATGTTCTAGCCTGCGTAGCAAGCGTTTTTTAGGCCGCGCGGAAGAGTTTTCGTTTTTTGGCCGCGCGAAAGTTGGGGCGAGAGCAAAAAGGGGAAGGAAGAACGGCAAGCAAATCTCCTCCACGAATTAGTTGTGTAATCGAGGACATCTGTTCAGGACGCAAAATTCGGTTAAATCCTAGCTCCGAAAGATAATTCAACGCTCTATTTATTTCTTCATGAACATGATGAACACTCGATGAAATGTATCACCTGATGGGTTGTCAATCAACAGTACCACGCCGCGCCGTTCGCTCACGAACGGCGTTTTTCAAAATCACAGGTTTCCTTCTCGCCCTTCCCCCTCCCCCTCCTTCCCCTTTTTGCTCTCGCCCCAACTTTCGCGCGGCCAAAAAAACTAAAACTCTTCCGCGCGGCCTAAAAAAACGCTTGCTACGCAGGCTATCGATGTTCCAGCCTTGGTTTCAAGTCTTGAAAGCAACGGTTGTCTCTAGACGCTAAATTAAAATGCAAACAATACACAGTAAGTGAAAACTTTATTACAATGTACTTTTTAACCCAAGAAACTCAACTAAATCGTATTAAAGTCTGACAGTAAGGCTATAAAGTCTATCAGGTCTACCCGATGTTATCGGTAAAACTCGATCGCGATGTCACAACAATTTTATTTATTGATTTTATCGATTTCCAATTCATCGGTTAATTTAAAACAACACAAACAAGGTTCTGACAGTGCGGCTACATTTGATCAATATCTATTTATTCCTGACGTAAAACGTTCAACATTTTTCATGGATTTTATATTTTGTCATTTTTATTATGGTATGATATTTGCATTATTGTGCTTTATATGGTAAACTCATTTACCATCCAGAGTGTTCATGGCTCATTAGTGCCATAACAATTCATATCTAAGATTTTTGGTCATTCCGGGTTTTAGTTATATTATACGTTTTTAGGTTATGTCTGTTTTTAGGTTAGGTCTGGGATGGCGCCGAATTCATAATGGCGTATTTTTAGTTTGGAACAAATGATCACTGTCATCTAAAACAGTACTAGAAATAAACATTCTTGGAAAGCTTCTTTGCTGTAGACAAAATATCATCGGAGTTATGACAGATCATAAATAGAGAGTTTTGTATGTATTTTTCAAGTGAGTCCTCGCCAGCCTCGTTTTGGTGCAATTTCACAATTAGCCATTTCAAAAACGAGTGGAGGACTGGGAACGAGTTTTTAGAATTAATCTAATTAAAAAATGAACCGCATCACAAGAAAGAGCATGGCAGAATTAGTAAGTTTACAAAGTTTCGATAGGTTTAGTTAGATATTGAACGAGTAAATGCTTTCCAAACATCTCAAAAATTACAAAGAAATGTATGTTTTTCCAGGGACAGGGGTCCCCCGTAACCATACATTTCTTTGTAATTTTTGCAGTTTTTGAATGTCTGCAGTTCATTTACTACTATGTCCCTAAACCTATCAAACTCCTGAAACTTACTAATTCTGATATGCTCTTTCTTGTGATGAGGTTCATTTTTTAATTAGAGTAATTATAAAAACTAGTTCCCAGTCCTCCACTCGTTTTTAGGC
This sequence comes from Actinostola sp. cb2023, assembly GCA_033675265.1. NCBI lineage: Eukaryota > Metazoa > Cnidaria > Anthozoa > Actiniaria > Actinostolidae > Actinostola > Actinostola sp. cb2023. The sequence continues at coordinate 403,007 of JAUJYZ010001086.1, read as the reverse complement.
TTCTCATGGCTAATGGGCTTGTACCACCTTCCACGTGACTTTTTAAATTTTCACCGAAGACAAACGAAAATACCATAGCTTGAAAGAGCATACTAAAATTAGTAAAAGTTGAAAGTTTGAAAAGAATCAAGCAAATAAGAAAAAAGTTAATGGCTTTCAAAGTTTCCAGCTTTGACAAGGATTTGTATAGCCTGCGTAGCTGGCCCTTTCGGGAAAGGGAAAGGGGAGGGGAGGAGAAGGGCCAGCTACGCAGGCTAGATTTGTATGGGTTTTCGCTTGGAAGGTTCCATACAAAAAGGCAAAGTTTGAATGCCTGTAACTATTGCCCTATTTTACGTATTTCCCTTCAAAATTTCCACTTTTACTAACTTATGTAACTCCAGTCTCTTTCCCTGTTATGATATTTTCGTTTGTCTGCGGTGAAAAATTAAAAAGTCACGTGACAGGTGGTACAAGCCCATTTCAAATGTTCATTAGGCTTCTCAAGGATTTATTATTTGGTTTCAAAATACACACATAATTTTTAGATAATCACATTCTATCATATCACATTCTATCATATCACATTCTATCATATCAAAGAATTACTTTGCCCAAAATGATATTTTTTGGCTTTTATGCAAATTAGAAGCAGACATTATGAATTCGGTCTATAGGGTATACGTTTTTTGGTTAGGTCTGGATAGGTTTGAAGGCCGAGGTGATCGGCGCCGGTAATTTTAGGGTTGACCGGCTGTGTCAACGTACCTTTGAGATTGGCTCCAGTATCATGATTTGTTATCTGAGCCTGCAATGCAGAGTGAGAATTTATTTATGCGCGCGCACATGCATTTCGCGCCAAAATTAATAAGGAGCCATTTTGGTTTTGCGGGAAAACACGACAACGAAGCAAAGACATTTACTATCTTGAAAACTCTCTCGAATTAAATAAATCACAATGTGGAATGACGGAGGTAAGTAACCTGTGTTTTTGTTTATTGATCACGAAGTTGTATAAGAATGCTTGCGAAGTTGCGTTCGATAAATCGAAAATATAAGCTTAAGCTTAAGTAACTTCTTAATGTGAAAATATAGCGAATGTTTGGCTAAAGTTAACAAGAACTGAGATGAAAAAATATGCTATTGAACTTCCAATTGAAAGTAACTAGGTGTAATTGTTAAAAGGTATATCCCGGGATCTATCCGTATTTTGATAGTTCGTGTTGCACAAGTTCTCGTAAAAGTTTTTAATAAAGCTTAAGTTAATTATAAAGCTAACCTTAAAAATTAGGTATTTACGAAATCTCTTTTCATTTCTTCTGTATTTCAGGATTTGGTGGTGGATACCAGGTAATTGTGTGTTTGTTTACTGTTGTACATTTTGTGGTTATCCTCGCTGCATTACTGGATGCATGTGTGCACCCACTCTCTCACCCCCCTCGCTCTCACCCTCGCTCTCACCCCCTCCACACACTCCCCCTCTCACCACCCCTCTCTCTCTCTCTCTCTCTCCCCCCTCTCTCTCACTCCCCCCTCTCTCTCACTCCCCCTCTCTCTCTCACTCCCCCCTCTCTCTCTCACTCCCCCCTCTCTCTCACTCCCCCTCTCTCACCCCCCTCGCTCTCACCCTCTCTCTCACCCCCTCCACACACCCCCCCCCTCTCTCACTCCCCTCTCACTCCCCCTCTCTCTCACCCCCTCCACACACTCCCTCGATAAGTGAATACACCACTACAATGTCTAAAATGTAGATATGATTTCAGTCAATGGAGACTACCAGTAGTAGTTTTAGTGATGGTGGTTATATGCAAGACAACCAGTTTGCATCACCAACAGCAAGCTCTCAGGAAAAAAAGGTATGACTCCATTCCAACCTCCCCCTATAGATTGTAGTGCTGTTAGGTATGACTCCATTCCAACCTCTCCCTATAGATTGTAGTGCTGTTAGGTATGACTCCATTCCAACCTCCCCCTATAGATTGTAGTGCTGTTAGGTATGACTCCATTCCAACCTCCCCCTATAGATTGTAGTGCTGTTAGGTATGACTCCATTCCAACCTCCCCCTATAGATTGTAGTGCTGTTAGGTATGACTCCATTCCAACCTCCCCCTATAGATTATAGTGCTGTTAATTTATTATTCTTTGATTTCCAGAGATCCAATAACAAAGCTCAGTCCATCATTCCCTGTACGATAAAACAACTCAACAGTGCCACATATGACCAAGCTAACGATGTCTTTAAACTAAGTTATACAAATTTAATGCAGGTATTAATTCCACTATATATCAATGATTATTGAACAACAGGGACTTAAAGTAAGAACTAACGTTCTGTCATATTAGTCCTTTGAAGGATTATCTGTCCTGTGTTGAGCGTTTAGCTTGTTTCTTGAATCCTTAAATAGAGTTTCAATTTTCATATTTAAATCTGAAAGAATATCTTTTTCATAATGGTTTATTTAAGCCCAATGAAGGTTATGCGAGGGCATAAATGAACTTCATGGGCCTAAATAAACCATTATGCCCAAAAAAAGATCACATTAATATCATTTATATTACCTAAGCCCTAAATTATCAAGGATTTAGTTCAAAGGAAAGTCTAAATCTATTGAGAAGTGACTCAATTCACCTTCACCTTCAGCCATCTGGTTTTAATTTTGAAGCAGCTAATTTACATTTTGACGCAGAAATATGACGCCACGTAAACCTGCAGCAAATTCAGCTAATTTGCATAAACCATCATTCGCGCACATGTTATATTGACGTCACTTGCGGGCATAAATATCCTATAATGCCCTCGGACCTCTGTTTTCCTGACTTTACAAATGGTTTTCTTAGAATCTACATAGAAATTGTGAGTGATTTATGCCCTCTAAATCCTTGATAATTTAGGGCTTAGGTAATATATAAATAATTATTTATTGTTAATTTCCCCCCTTTGGACCCATGCCGGGATCAAAGTGATGTACACCCCTATCATAATTTCTTTTTTCTATTTGTGATTGTGGGCAATTCCACATGAGAGTTGATAAAAAAGTGATATTTCAAATGAAGTTTTTAGTTGAAATAATGCCTTTGGGGCATTTATCAAATGCTATAGTTAGTGGAAAACCAAATTTTACTTTAATTTAGGTGATGGTTTTTTCAGGGGGGCTCCCAAATGATGCGGAACATTTTAATACATGGTACATAACATTATTAGACATTATAAACTGGTAAAAATCAAACTTGGGAATCTTTAATAACTCCAAACACTTTTATTGGAGAAAGGACCCTACTAGAGTCTATACATACATGACATAAATTTTATCCAAACAAATTTCTAAAAATAGGTTAAGGGGGTGGGAAGTTTTGTCACGGACGTTACGTAACGTCCGTGACATTCAGTAACCATTCTTCCTGTCATTACATAACTAATGTATGCAATGTATTAGCAATGCTAATGTACTGTTACTTATTTAATAGAAACACATTGATGAAATCATAACTCTGGTAAACTGCTGCTCTTTGGAGTTGAAGTTTGTCACGGGCGTTACGTCACGGACGTTACATTGTTGATTTGTAAAAAAAGGATGCAAACAACTGAAATTATCACTTTGCTATTGTACTGATTTTCATTTTCTCTTCTGTACATTATATTCTTATCTTATCTTCCTTAAACAAAATCATTTTAAACAAGCAATATACATGTAGGCAATGTACTAAATGTATCACATTTTAGGACTTTTGAACATTGATTGGCATATAACTTATTAAGCCTTTTTCTGTTTTCCAATGGCCTTGAAAACTTTCTCTACTGCTTTCTGCTCTGGTATCATAAATGGACCACTGATGAAGTTTGGAACAGTAACAGGACCATAAAAAATATTTGATACATGAACTTGGTCAATATCATCACGTCTCGGCCAGTGAAAGGTGCTGGCTCCAATGCTGTGGAGGAACTTTAACTCAACTACATCTGTGGTGGTGTTTAGAACTCTGCCAAAATAAAAGTTCTTTACATATGCAACGGCATAGTATTCTCCATGTTGAATAGGCTTGGGTGGAAGTGGTGAAAGTGATTTCTGGTGCAGTTCTTGAATCATCAGTTGTCTGTAGGCAGGAATATATTGTTGAGTGACCATGGAACATCTGGTAGCCAAACATCTAGCATATAGGCAAGTGAAAATACCACAATCAAAGCCATTTTCCTGTTGAGGAATTTCACAGGGCTTGTTAGCATAGAATGACCAGTTTTTGATGTCAACTGACTGGTCTGCCAACTGGAGAAATGATATCATCTTTTCTACTCTTCTGGTTGCGCATGGTTTCACATGTGGTCCTGGCAAACTATCTAGAACAATAATGCATCTTTCCTTTGGAAGCACTACTCCCAGGAACCAGTGTTTACTCTGGCCATTGTTGCAAGGAAAAAGTACTACATCTTGCTGAAGTAGGTTTCCTTTGCCTTGAAGAAGATCTTCTACTGGCTTGTTTCCAACTCCTCTTTCAAATTCTTCCCAGCGAAAAACCTCAGGCATTGACTTGGCAGCTAATTTTTTCTTTAGCCTACACAATCTCACTCTTTCTCTGCATTTGAACTTTTCCATGGAGGCTTTCTTTGGGCTAATGACTCTCTTTCTGCTTGCCCTTTTACGTTCTTTAAAATCCTTCTCCTTGTATGCTGTGTAATCTTCTGCATTCTCTTTCATTCTTTTCCTGTATGTTTTGTTTCTCTCTGCTCCAGTTACATGCATTGTTTAAGATTTAAGAAGGTAATTTTAGATGGTTTTGAAGTTTCAACATTTACATGTGCTCTAGCAAAGGAATGAATTTACTATGTCAGCAGTTTCTGTACAGAGCATGCTTAGTAACAAGCCCAATGAGCATGCTCACTACAAAAAGACTGCTGGGCCATTTGAAAATACCCAGAAATGCATTAAAAACAGGCTAATAAAGTTGTGAATCATACAGTGTAACGTCCGTGACATTGATTGTAACGTCCGTGACGAAGTTGTTTCAAGTATCCACAACAATTGACAGTGAGAATGTTAATTAAACCAACACTGTTAGTTAACATAACCACTACACAATAGAGTTTTGTATAGGTCTCTAGCAAAAACTTTGGCAGTTCACAGGAATTATCATTTAAAGTTAATGCACCAGATAACGTGGTTGTTTTTGGGTGTAACATCCGTGACGGATATTTTCTTAGTGTATCTCTGTATTAAGAAGGGCAAACTTGGAAACTGAATAATCTAGGAAACATTTTAATCAATATAAGGATAGATACACTAATAATAAATTGTGAAAATATTTTTAAACTTTCTGAATGTGAGTTTAAATGTTTCTGCCACTGCCTGAATGTAACGTCCGTGACGGTGGAATTGCCCTTGTAATATGTGTTTACAATGTAGGTAACCTTTGTTGGTGTCATCAGAAGTGCACAGGAGTCATCCACTAATATCATCTACATGATTAACGACATGACAGGAGAAGACATCATGGTCAAGAAATGGATTAATGAAAATGAGGTAGTGTTTAATAATATGATATTCTGGGTATTTTTCATCAGCTGAATAAATTGAAGGGCTCCCTGCAAGAACAATATAAGTGATCTCTGATCCAAATCTAAATTCTCCTTGAGATTATTTGATTCTCAAAGGAGAATTTGGGTTTTGATCACAAGTCACTTCGTTTTTGCAGGGACCCCTTCAATTAATTTAAATTTTCAATAGAATGAACATCAAGGGCAGTGATTGGCTGTCATTTTCAATAGAATGCACATCAAGGGCAGTGATTGGCTGTCATTTTCAATAGAATGCACATCAAGGGCAGTGATTGGCTGTCATTTTCAATAGAATGCACATCAAGGGCAGTGATTGGCTGTCATTTTCAATAGAATGCACATCAAGGGCAGTGATTGGCTGTCGTTTGAGATAATGTATTATTGACACTTTTACAACTTATTGAAATAAAGCATATCTCATTTCTATTTTTCCATAAAGGAAAGTGAGGAAGAGCGTGAAAGAAGGTCAGCTTGTAGGTATGAAATCATCTTGGTACCTCCAAAATAACTTATACCGGTATGTATTCTTATTTTTAAAACAGGCAAGAATGTTTGACAATTTATTGTTTGTTTCTGCAGAGAGAATACTTATGTCAGAGTTACAGGAAACCTGAAATCTTTTAAGGAAGACAGTCGGTCAGTGATTGCATTCCATCTAAGTCCAGTGACAGACTTCAACCAAATTACTCATCACACACTTGAAGTTATTCATGCTCACCTTGTCTTACAAAAGGTAAGTTATTATTGAATTACCGTTGAATACAGTGGAACCCGGTTAATACGGACACCATTAACCGGGTGTCCGTATTAACCGGGTACATTTTATAGGCATTTGTTTGAGTTTCGATTCGGCCGGGACAGAACAACATGTCCGTAATAACCGGGTGTCCATATTAACCGGGTGTCCGTATTAACCGGGTGTCCGTATTAACCGGGTGTCCATATTAACCGGGTGTCCATATTAACCGGGTGTCCGTATTAACCGGGTGTCCGTATTAACCGGGTGTCCGTATTAACCGGGTGTCCATATTAACCGGGTGTCCGTATTAACCGGGTGTCCGTAATAACCGGGTGTCCATATTAACCGGGTGTCCGTAAGGCCGGGTTCCACTGTAATTGGAGTGAGTCTTGAATAGCATAGTCGCACCTTGCGACTTTTTTTGACAAGTCAGTGACACAGCAGTCATTAGACATCGACAGAAAATACATTATAATAATAAAAATACAATATAATAATAATAATGATGATAATTATAAAATAACTATGATTATAACAACACATGCTCTGATTGACCATTACCTTAAAATCATAATTGTATGTTATAAAAGAAATAGAAATAGAAAATAGAAATAGAAAACTCGGCAGCCATGCTTCATTGAGTTATAGAAGCACTTGGGAATTGAAAGAAGAGATGTACGAGAAGCACTCAGCTACGCCTCGTGCTTCTCCTGTCACTTCTCTTGTCTTCTTTTAATTCCCACATACTTCTATAACTCGATAGAGCACGCTGCCTCATTTTCTCTTTCTTTATAATAAAATAGTAATAATAGTAATTATGATAATAATAAAATTATAAATTGTAATAATAATAAGATATTATTAACCGAACGCGAGGTCTATACGGGAAAATATCAGACCGAGGTCTTGACAGTCGAGCGCAGCGGTCCATACAAAAAAGACCGAGGTCTGATATTTTCCCGTACAGACCGAGGCAGCGAGGTTAATAAATTGTTTATTATATGGCTATTTTTTGCTGTTAATGTACTCTTTGAATTTTCGATCTTGTACACGGCCGCGCGGCTTCCCGCCAATTACTTAAATATGATTCAAACAAGTAGATTGGTGCCGGAAGGTAAGCGTGCACAGACTAAATTAAGTTATTTATTTTTTCGCCAACGATTGCAAAGTGTGGCCGGGTTCTTTCTATTTAGTGATGTTCACATTCATTCCATCCTTGAACTGTCTCTTGTTTGACGGGTAGGTTTCCCTCCTGGGCGAGTAGGAAAAAACCTCTACTCGCAGGGTATTAACCTGTCGCTTGATTGTTGTCGTTTCTCAAAACATTTGCAATAAAAACCGACGAGTCGTATAGTTAGGCCGACTTGAATTCAGTTTTGGTTGGCATAGATTTGTGTGTTTGTATTTCTAGTCTTGTGCTTTGTTGCCGAGTGTGTTCGTAAAATCAATTTTCAAATGAATTTTAAAGATGTGGCCGGAATTCTGAGTTGTTCATTTTTCTCTTCGCTATTTGTCTCACTATATTAAAATGAAACAAAATGAAAGTTCGTAAATAAGTTTGTCAGTAAGGTTTCGACAAGCGTAAAAAGAAATGAACATTGTTTTGAATTTCCTGGTCCGTACAAAATACGGAAGTTGGACCATTGTCATGGTAATGGTCCAAACTTGCAAAATACGTCTTTGGACAGACCGCGCGTCGACCAATCAGAATACAGGAAATTATCAAGCCATATGATTATAATATTAATTAATGCTTTATACAAATTAGGATCAGTGAGGTGTGGACTGGAAGTTCATTCATTAATATTGTCCTTGATAATATTGTAACATTGTAAGATTTTAAAAATCTCCAGGATCCAGAGGTGTCTGGTAATCCTATTGGTATGACACCAGGTAAGGGCTCCTTCCAGGGAGGTAGTATGATGAACACACCAGGAAAGAATGACAGCAGTCTTGGCGGTGGGAATTCACTTGGCCTGGCTGGAATTCAACTTCAGGTACTTGAGTTGGTGGCAAAGTGGTTTAGGTTATTTCAGCTTCTAGTAATTCTATTTTCTCCTTTGTGTGTTGTAGGTTCACCAAATCATTTCCTCAGCAAATAACGAAGAAGGAATGGGCTTAGCAACTATCAGACAACAACTTAGAGCAGTTCCAGAAATGCAGATAAGGTAATGTTGCCTGCATGTATTTCCTCCAGTCATTTCTGGAACTAGCGGTCGTGAAACAGTGAACGCTAGTCAGAAGTCGTGATCACTAGTTGTATGTCGTGATCGCTAGTTATAAATCGTCATGCACTGTCATGTACTACCCAAGATATTCTAAACCAAGATGTTGCCTTTTTCACATAGGAGTGCCATAGAATTCTTGAGCAACGAAGGCCACATTTACTCAACAGTGGATGACGAACATTACAAATCTACCGACAGTGGTTAAGATGAAGTGTATACTGTTTTTATGACACCAACATATTGTTAGTAAAACCACACATTTGTGAAAAAACTGGCATATATTCCTGATCAATTGTTGCACAAGCAGCATTAACAATTTGTCCAATAGGTAATGGTGACAAGAGTATTATTACTATAGGCTAACAAAATTACATGAAAAAAACACGTTATTTAGCATGCATAAAGTGGAATAATAATCCTACAAGCCCATGTTGCTTCTGTATCTCAAAATAAAACTACTTCATACAAGATGTTGTTATTATTCACTATAATATGAACTCAAAGTACTTTGTAGACGATTTATCAACAATAATAGTATAACTGGTCTGGTATAGTACTTCGAAGTGTTTACTGCTTCAGGTGTCCAAGAGAATATGCATTAGTGGCTTGTATTTCCAGAGGTTGAGGAAGATGTAGAAGAGAAAATCTACAACACTGTTTTAGTCACACTGCGATGTCTATATTTCGTTCGGTTAATTCTGTCCAATGTTTTAGGACTATTTTCTGAAATAGTTCCTTATTTTAAGAACAGCTCTAGTTGTATTTATTTGTATGTGAAGCATAATAAAAGAAAAAAAGAAAAAAAAAGAATGGCTCTTGGAAAGTATGGCGTTTGAACTACCAGTAGGCCTAAAAAATGTAAACTCAGTATTTGAATTTGCCATAACTTATTCATTGGAATCATGATTTATTGGTAAAATGAATTCAATGATTATCTATCTATTTATATTCTATAAATTTAGTGTGAAGTGACGACAGCAATTGCCCTATACCACTATGACGTCAAATCAAAACAATCTATTGTTTAAACGCTAAGGATCATGGTCGCTAGAGGGGGACAAAATAGCAACAACACAAAGGATTCCCCAAATAAATGCATTTTACAGACGGTCTGAAAGCGATAAAAGTCACCAAACACAGTAAATATTGTGGGAAAAGTATCGATGATCATAATATCTGGAAACTAGCCAATTTGAAATCAAGCGAACCTCAGCAGAGCAGATTTAGTTCAAAATTCTATTGTTCTTCACGATTCTGTCCCCCTCATAAATAAGCCGTTACGTCATAGTGGTATAGGGCAATTCAGTCTACTAAATAACAAAGTAACACAAACTCAAAACAAAATCTTTATTTACATTTTATGCCATTTGACTGTTTCTAAATCACTTAGCATAGCAACCTTTGGCTACAAAAAAAGCAGCAAAACATGTATTTGAGGTGTATCAACTATGTGTATAGGTCTTGAAGTAATAGTACAAAAAGACAATATCATTAATGGTAATAATCCCAAGATTTCCAACCCTTCCAATTTCTAATATTTTCTACTATTTCCCACTTCTTACATGGAAAGCTATCTTTAATGTAGCTAAGTAGGTTCTACCATTATTCATCTATTTTTGGGAGGGAGTATGATATTATGGTGATGTATATTTCAACATTGTATATCCAGATAAAAACTATAAACAGAAGTCTGTAAAGTAGTTGTATCTGCCCCTGAATGATGTCTTTAGACTTCAGGAATGGAATGGTCCATGTTCTTCTTCACTAGACTGCTGGCCATGCTAAAAAAAAAAAACATTTTGAGTTACATTTTCATAACTTGTGTTATTAATACAAGCAGGGTTATACATGTATTTATTTGACCAGTGTGAAGCAGTTCTTGGGAGTAACAAACAGACTCTTACCATTTCATGATGTGTTCACAAATAAAGGAGGGAATAATTGTCAGTGTGATAGTTCTGTCGTGACCTTCCAGAATCTTTTTTATTTCAGAATCCTGTAGATGGATTAAAGAAATAGACAGATTGTTCATTATACATGTCATACAATAAAAGGATGAATGTAATATAAAGATACATATTTATATCAGGAGTAAATTAATGTCACCTTTAATCCAACAACATTTTGTCCATTGACTTCAACCATGTGATGTTCTGTTAGTAGTCCATTTCTGATTTAAGTGAATCGGAAATATACAATACCTTAATTAGATTCAATGATTCGTAAGAACTGAAATGTTTCAAAAGTGTTTCCCTTACCTGGCTGCAGATGTATCTTTGGCAATCTTTGTAATCTTGCTATCTTTGAACACAAAGCCAACATGTCCTGAGCTGTCTTTCTGTAGTATAATGGTGCGTTCAAAAGGTCTACAAAACAATAATATTAATGAGTTTGGTATTATTTTAAATATTTATTGTTACAAAATATAGTCACGTTGGTAAAATATGAGATGTAAAAACAAAATAGAACATATGGCAGAATTACCTGTCTCTGATAGCAAATACAATCCTCTGAGGTGATGCATTCTTGAGTCTTTTCATAGCCTTATCTGTGTCAAATCCTGCCATGTTTTCTTCATCAATTTGCAAGATCTGGTCACCAAATCTCAAGCCCCCAAGGGCAGCAGGAGAGTTGGAATGAACAAATGCCACAAAAATCCCCTTGTTGACTGCACGAACTCGGAGTCCAAGCTTACCATCATTGTCTTTGCAGAGTATAACCTCACGGACACCTCCCTTGATTTCTGCTCTTTGTATACCAAGGTTGTTGGAACCACTCACAGGTGCAATGGCGCCACTGCTGGTTTGGGGAACAATAGCAGCACCACCACTAGGCACAATAGCTCCAGACTAGAGAAAAGACATCATTAAAGCAAGTTACAGTAGTTATTTAAAGTGCTACTTGGATGAAAATCGGTCAAGATTTTAAATGAGCTGTAATTTTGCTGATGTAATATTGAAGGACCTATTTGCCATTTAGTTCAAATGTTGCTTTCATATTCCAACATGAAGTACTGTTTTTTACGATTTTGGGTTGAGTAGATGACGTCATGATGACATCATCTACTCAACCCGTCACTCAAACACTCATAGCTGATATGCACAGGTTTCTCGGCTAGTATTCAATCAAATGTTGTTTTTTTACCGGATTTAGTTTATTTATTGAAAATAACATCATTTACATTTACATTTTATTTTTTAAATCGATCGATTTTCGTCCAAGTAGCACTTTAAACAGAGCCCACATCATAACAGGCAAGGTTTATACATCATTAATGGTTTATAATGATAAGACTTACATAGTCAGGAACATGGCGTCTTACGGCCTCTTCAGATACATCAATTCCCATGTAGTCGGACAGTGATGGGTAAAGACTACTAGTGACAGAGGCTGGTGCTGCATGGCCAGGAGCTGGTGCAGCAGGCTAGAAAGAGAGAAGATTGGATCAATACTAGAAAGCTGAACATTTTATAAATGGTGAACATTTCACTTTGAAGGACAGAAACGTGTATTGAGTTAATGCATTAAAAATCATTAATATATTAATGGCGCAAATTTGAAAACAAAACTTCAACCTTGCATTCTACAACAAGTCAACATTTAATTTTAAGTTAAACACACACGATCACGTGATACATTATAATAAATTTCATTTATTAACCTCTATTCCATTGTTAACACGTTGTTAAGTTGTATGTACTTACCGCATATCCAATTGCTTGTTGTTGAGCATGCATTTGATGCGCCTACAAAGGAAGAGAAAGTCGATCTGTATTAAAAGCAAACGTCATGAGAGAACAGCCATTTTGTATTTGAAATCAGCTGAATTAGAGAATTTGAACCCGAAAATATACTGACTGCTTATATCACTGTGATCATAGAACAAACATAGTCATAGTTTAACAAAGGGGGCATAGTTTTAAAGTTATCTTAGAGTTCATTCAGGTGATTTGCATGCCAACGACACATCGTCAAAATTTTCTTGGAACCAGAGTTTCGCAACATTCTACATGGTTTAAGGAAGAGCGGAAAAATTACCTGTGCTTGGGCCATTTGGTCCACTTTCATGTCTTCAAGCGATGGATAGAGCGACATTTCGTAATAGATGTTTTATAATACGCTTAAAGGATCTTTTATATGTTGTACTGCCTTCCGATTCTGACTGGTTTTCAAGTACGGAACCTTTTATCGCAAAGCACCAAGCGAAGAGACTCTATTTTTAGAACTTCACGTCATTTTAATTTTCACGTGAGTATTTACGTCAGTGACTTGCCACATATGGAAGTTTTATCCTTTTATGGTAGCCTAACGTCATTTTTATGTAATCTGCAAAAATACAATCCGATCATGTTCGTGATCGACGAACAATCTCCGATGTTCCATATTTGGCAATTTCCGGAAGTGAATTCTCACGATGAATTTCTGACTCGCTGTTCGTTTTCGCGCCAAGAACTAACTGAATCAAAATGGCTGCCGTTTAGTTGTGATCTGTGTCATGTCCCTTGTTTCAATGGATGCACTTGTAAAAACCAAAGCAAGTCGATACCTGAGGGTTAAGTTACAGAATAGAGGTGCTAAACGTTTTACTTTTAAAGAAATCAATAAACATGGTAGTTTGAATGGTTATATTACAGGTAAGTAAGCTTAAACTGTTTACACTTTTCAGTGGATGTGGGAAAAGCTGAAATGTACGCTCAAGGATGCAAAATAGAAGCCTATCTATATAGCCCAGTGTCTAGTCATTGCCTACCTTTGAATTTGTTTTTTATTAGGGGTTGTGCAAACTGCAAATCCTGCATTCAAGCATCCTTATTATGGACTACTACGCAAGATGGTTCTCACAGAGAAAGGATGTGATGATGACACAGATGATGACACAGATGATGACACAGATGATGACACGGATGAATGTCCACAACTGTCATTTTTCACTCGTGGAAAAGTTGCAGAAAAATGTGCTGAAATCAAGGCAGGTGACATTATACTTCTAGAAAACCCATTTGTGGAATTTACAAATGCACAAAATCCTGTTTATCATCTTGCTGGAGATAAAAATCTTTCAGACATTTGTTTGTGGACCATTAACAAGAACACTTTGTTGCTTGTGGGAAAAGATGAAGAAATGGAAGAGAATGAAAGAGAACCTTGCGAAAATGGTATTCATAATGCACAAGCTTCAGTCAGTCCATCTGATACACAAAGTGATAGAGCTATAGAAGATGAGGAACTGTCACCATCACTTTTGCAATCATCAAGGAGATTGAGAAGTAGTTTGCAAACTGAGAGTGATGTTCCTAGGTCATGTAGCCCAAAGAGTACAATTGTTAAAGAAAATGCACATCCAGTAAGGATTACAAGGAGCACATCATTACATAAATGTAATGTCCCGAAGTCTTCTGCAAGGACCACTGGGAGTAATGCAGAGTCTGCAATGAATCAAACTGCCAAGACTTCTATATCTAGTGGAGAAGATATAGCTAAACAGTCATCAAAGGTCAATGTAGGAAAAGGTTCCAAAGACATAAATGAGAGTGCCAAAGGTATAATAAAAGATGTTACTAGAAGTACAAATATCACAGAAAGGAAATCTAAACAAACTAAAGTCATTCCAGAATCACCAATGGCTTTAAGGAATAAAAAAAGAGGGAGCGAGACCAAATCCACTGAGGAATCTACAAGGCCAAACAGAAAGGAGAAACTAAAGACAAGTTCAACAACAAGAATGAATGACAAAGGTTTACTGAAAAGAAAAATAACAAGTTCATCCTCTCAAGAAGGGACTTGTGAATATACATCAAGTCATACAGCCAAGAGGAAAAGACCTCTGTTTGGACCCAAAGGCATCTCAAGTTCTCCTAATGACGAGCCAGAAATCAGAAATGTTGTGATACTCCAAAGTGCTGAGCAAAAGAACCAAACTCCTAAGGATGATGAGAATCAGAGTATAGAAAATACTGATCCGGTATCTGATACAGCTCATGGCAAAAGTGAAACCATTGCAACAACCAACTCAACAAGTCCACGTCGCAACTTAAGGTCCAATGCTTCCAACTCAACAAGTCCAAGTCGCAACTTAAGGTCCAGTGCTCCCAACTCAACAAGTCCACGTTGCAACTTAAGGTCCAATTCTTTCAACTCAACAAGTCCCCGTCGCAATGTAAGGTCCAATGCTTCCAACTCATCAAGTCCAAGTCGCATCTTAAAGTCCAGTGCTTGCAACCCATCAAGTCCATGTCGCAACGTAAGGTCCAATGCTTCCAACTCAACAAGTCCAAGTCGCAACTTAAGGTCCAATGCTTCCAACTCAACAAGTCCAAGTCGCAACTTAAGGTCCAATGCTTCCAACTCAACAAGTCCATGTCGCAACTTAAGGTCCAATGCTTCCATCTCATCAAGTCCAAGTCGCAATGTAAGGTCCAATGCTTCCAAATCTTCAAATGTTGCTTCTTCTGATGTTGAAATGAGTCAGGAAAGTAACGAAGACCAGTTTATAGTAGATTTACAGGCAAACAGTCAACCACCAACACCTAGTGGTACATTTCACTCCAAGAGAAACAAGATTAGCAAGAATATCCAAGAAAAAGCATCCACTCCAGGTAATTTGTTTTATGCTGTTGTGTTATCTCATCCATTTTTCCTATTATATGCATATGTCTGTTTTTCTTTGATGTCAATGTAGTCATACACTCTTATTTTCTATTACAGTGAAACCTGTGTTAAGTGGACACCCTCGAGACCCTAGCTGGTGTCCACTTATTACAGAATGTCCTCTTAATACAGGTTCTGATAAATTGCATACATACAATAGTTTATTTTGTACCACAATTTTTTCAACTTATTTTACAAGTACATAGATATAAATATATAACATTAAATATATAACATTGCACTATAATAGTGTACAACACCATCAGACACAATAACTAATCTACCCTATGCTGGTCCAGTAAACTGATAAAGATACTGATAGTGTACAGCACCATCAGACACAATAACTAATCTACCCTATGCTGGTCCAGTAAACTGATAAAGATACTGATAGTGTACAACACCATCAGACACAATAACTAATCTACCCTATGCTGGTCCAGTAAACTGATAAAGATACTGATAGTGAACAACACCATCAGACACAATAACTAATCTACCCTATGCTGGTCCAATAAACTTATAAGGATACTGTCAGATAGTGAGAGGGGGAAATCAGTGAGTTGCAGTCAACCAACTAAAAATGCTGCTTTTCTATTTATAGATAACATCAATGTGGCTCAGCAAGTGTCTGGTAATGTGGCTCAGCAAGGGTCTGGTAATGTGGCTCAGCAAGTGTCTGGTAATGTGGCTCAGCAAGGGTCTGGTAATGTGGCTCAGCAAGGGTCTGGTAATGTGGCTCAGCAAGTGTCTGGTAATGCACAAACATCTGGTACTCACAACAATGTCACTGATGGGCAACATGCAACAGATAATACAAATAAACCATCAGAATCTCCAAGGAATCCAAGCAATGCCGATAATCAACAAGTGTCTTCAACAAGTACTCAGAATGTACCAAGCACTTCGTCAATCAGAGATTCTTATCATCTTCCTGCTAATTACATACAGATATCAAATGTTCAGCTGAACACCACTGTAAATCTTTATGGTGTTGTCAAGTATTTCAAGCCTCCTTGGAAATCTAGAGGGACAGACATGTGCTCAATAGTTGTTTTAGCAGATCCATCTACAGACGAACCATTGGAGTGTGTTATGTTTACTAAAGATGTAATGTTTCTTCCTCAAGTGAGAAGAGTTGGAGATATAGTGCGACTACACAGAATGAATGTTAAAAAGTACAAGGATAAATTCCAGGCCTTGTCAACAAGAGGGTTTTCTGCTGTTGTCTTTGATCGTAGTGTGAGTATTCCCGTATCTCTGGAGGCAGCAAGGTTCAGCACAGCAACTTTCTCCTTTGAAAATGCTGATAAAGCCATTGTGAAAACCTTAAAAGAATGGTGTATTTCACAGGGAGATCTCTTTGAACCAGCAAAATTCCTGACAGTCTCTGAGATTGAGCCAGAGGTGTACTTTGACATAGTTTGCCAAGTCAAGGCAGTCTCTAAACAAACTAATCTTGACTGTGTCTGCCTCAAAGTTACTGATGGTACAGATCCAAAGCATGAAATAAAAAGCTGTGATGGTGATGATTCTTACGAATCAATACTAACATTTGACTCCAGTCAGTGGCTGTTCAAAACCTTTGATGTCTTCCTGTATGGTGACCATGCAACGTTACTCACAAACTTGAAGGTCAACAATGGAACCATACTGTTGCTCCACAATGTACATTCTACTGTTGTCCAAGGTGGTCCTGGTGCCAGTCTCCTGGATGTCGTTGAGCCGACTCTTGAACTGTCCTTGCATAGAGGATCTGAATATGGTCGAGGTCTTGTTGTGCTGAGCCAAGAGAGTAGTGATGCTCAGGGACTGGTACAAAGGCTTAATCAAAGCTCATAGGGAATTATTCCAATGATGGTACACATTATCATTCACCTTGTGCTTTATAAGTGAACTGATAATCTACGTGTTACACAGGATATACAGCTATTTCAGAAAAGGTTGGTGAAGGTTTTGTTGCATACCAAGCCCGAAATGTATTGTGGATCATATGTAAATAATGTCATAATGCACATACAGAAGAAAATATGCCGGTTCAATATTGCAAAGACAAAGTTTGGGAAAATTCCCAGAGTCCATATTGTTGTGACCTTTCACTGACTCAATTCACATCGCCCATAGTGCATTTCGGGCTTGGTATGCAAGATGCAACAAAACCTTCACTGACCTTTTTTGAAATAGCTGTATATGTAATCACAGGAATGAGTGTGCTGGTATCATGTTACAAACATACTAGAATATATGTTGTGGTTTGAAATTTTCCACTGGTTTAAATTTTTCTGAGGGTTGTTCTAAGGTTAGGTTCAGGGTTTTATGGTGGGTAAGTTATGTGTTCAGGTTAGTTGTAAAGGATTAAACTGAAAGGAAGTGAATTAAGAAACCAAAACAATGGACTAAAACATTTAAACCAGTGGAAAATTTCAAACCACATCATATATGTCAATCACGTAACATCCCCTTAAGAGATGAAATATCTGAAGTTAACATAATATTATTATGAGCGTATTGCAGATGGGTACTCTTACTCATTCAGTGTTTCTAAATTTAAATGTTAATCAATGTCAAGTCCATATCTAGTCTGAGTAATCTATGGTTACTAATGTACATAGTCTTTGAGATAGTCAGGTTCTCTAGTGGTTCTTTTTGGACGCTGTATGGTTTCCGGTGTTACTTGCTGTTCCAGTGGCTCTGGTGTTCTGGGAGCTTGTCCAACACTCAGTTTGCTGATGTCCAATCATTGCAGTGGGTTGTGGACATGGAGCATGTTGTTCTTTCAAGTCTGCTCCGTGTGTCGGTCTCTACTTCATATAACTGTTCATCAAGGCGCTTGATGACTGTTGCTCTTTCCCATTCCTTTTGTCCTAGCCTGAAAGGTCTCATTCTGACCGTGTTGCCTTCCTCCAGAGGTGGAAGGTCTCTGGTCCCTCTGTTATAGTACTTGGCTTGTTTCTTGTGACTCTCCTTTATTACTGTCTTGTCATACACAGTACAAGGCTTGAGAAGTTATCTAGTTGCTGGAAGCAGTGTTTTGCATCGTGGTCCAAGTAATCGTTGGGCTGGACTGGAATCCATTGACTCTGTAGGGGTGTTCCTCATAGCGAGTTCTGATAGATAGATGTCACCTCCAGTTTCTTTGGCCTTTTGCATGGCCTTCTTTGCTTGTTTAATCGCAGCTTCTGCTTTGCCATTTGCTTGCTGGTGTCCTGGGCTGCTTGGTTGATGTTCAAAACCCCACTGTTTAGAGAACATGGCAAACTATTCGCAGGCAAATTGTGGTCCATTGTTACTTATCACGATATCTGGAATGCCTTGCCTTGCGAAGTGACACTTCAAGTTCTTAATGACAGTGTCTGCGTTTGTGTCAGGAAGATGGTCTATCTCCCAAAAGTTTGAGAAGTAATCCACTGTGACCAGGTAGTCATTTCCCTCTATGGTGTTGATGTCAGTCCCGACCTTCTCCCACTGGCGTTCTGACATCTCATCAGGGTGTCCTTCTGTTGTCTGGTTTCATACTTGCTGCAGACCTCACACTGTGAAACGTACTCTTACTTTTTCTGCCATCTCAGGCCATCACAGGCACTCTCTGGCCCTCCTTAGACATCCATTAATGCCTATGTGTGAACTGTGTAGACGTTCTTTCATCTTTGCTTGCATCATCTTTGGGATTAGTAGCCGTTCGCCCTTGAAGACAAGTCCATCGTAGATGCTAAGCTCAACCCGGAAGTTGTAACAAGGCGTCAGAACAGCTGACCTGTTTGTATCACTTCTTTCAGTTGTTGTATTACTTCGTCTTCTTGTGTGTCTTGGTTCATTGGGAGTAGCTTGACTACTCTGATTCTCTCGAACTCCCCTTGAGTGTTCTTGGTCGTGGGTAGAAATGCCCTGCTAAGGTACATTTCTTGCCCAGGTTTGTATATTATGTCTATCGTATCTTTGGATATTCAGAAACATTCCCTGTAGTTTCTTGGGTGCACTCCTGAGTGGCTTTTTGATAATCGCTGACAGTGGCTTGTGGTCACTCTGTACCGTCACACTTCAGCCACACTTCGGCCACCCTCTACAAGATTTTAATTTTAATAGGCATAATTTCTATAGCTTGATTTATACCTACTTTGTGTTATTCTCTTTTAGAATCAATTAATCATTCTAATAAACTTGTTTGTTCCTGGCTTAGTTCACATTAAGGCTCTTCAAGGAAAACTCAATACCCCCCCCCCCCCCCCCCCCCCCCCCCCCCCCCATCTGATACATGTAGTTATTTTATTCATGACCCACCCCCTGTACTCTTTAAATTAATAAATGGCTGCATTCCAAGTAAAGAAAACAGGCATTTTTGTTTAGGTGGTTAATTATTAACAAACCCTGCTCAACCTCTATTCAGGGGACACCTCCATTAAGGGGACACTTTCCCTGGTCCCGAGGGTGTCCCCTTAATAGAAGTTCCACTCAGGGCCGTAGCCGCCAGTACGGTTGGCCCAGTTTCAACCGGACCACTTTTTGAATCAAACAGTTTCAATTTATTTACATTTTTAATTATTTGGATATTTTTTATGAAAAACAAAGTTGAAAACCGGACCACTCAAAAAGCTGACGGCTACAGCCCTGCCACTGTAGTACAAAACACAAAATTGAGATATTATCTTTATTGCAAGATGAGAAATACACATTATAGAATGTTATCATAGCACAATAGAAACAAATGAAGGTGATACATAATGGTAACAGGACTGAATGGAGTCCAATTCGGTGGGTAATCATGTGAGGGAAATAGAATAGAGGGAAAACAAAATTGGATGACTGTGTAGCAGGAGAATTGTCCTGTTTACCTATTACCATTTCCGAGAAAAAATATTTTCATGATAAACAACCAAAAACAATGACATATTTTGGTGAAAAAGCGACAAAAGTTAGTGAAAATTTGTGCATAGTAGCGATTGCGTTTTACTGAAAAGGTATAATTGCGTAATAATGTGATTGGCTCTTGCAACTGTCAGATTACAAACTGAAAATAGGACCTAGGACCTCTCAACCAATCAGAGCGGAGAGGAACAGGCATTTTTTTAAATATCCACCCTCCCTAATTTTTAGATCATTTTTCTCCCTTCTCCCTGTTTGTTTCGGTTGTTTTGAACTCCTCCCTCTATTTTTAGGCCATTTTTCTCCCTCCCTATTTTTTTCGGTTGTTTCTCCCTCCTCCCTCTATCTTTTGAACTATTTCTCCCTCCTCCCTGATCCGTTCCTCTCCGCTCAAATCAGATTTGAGGGAATTTATTTATTTACAAAACTTCCACCATACAAAATAACAGGAGAAAAAAAAAGAAAAAATTTGATAATAAGAGATTTGAGTGAATTGTAATAGTTATGATTACAGTATGTAACCAACTAGTACTCTATTTCTAAAGCTATTCTGAAAAATAGGTCATCAAGTAAAAATTACTGGTTGATGAAACAATGATTCACAAAAACACTGGAAAAAAACAGCGTCGTTACGGGGAAAACTCCTTTCCTTTGGAAGTGTTGAAATAGTTATCGCATCACCCCTCCCCCCTCAACAATGTGACGTCCTAGTAAAGTGTCTCGTGACATCTGGCAAACGCGGAGTATACAGCGTTACAGTAAATCGAGTTAGAGTAATAAAGAAGATTGTCCAAAACGATTATCTCCGTTTGCCTTCAAGCCATATTGACAAGAATCCTTCTTATCCATGTGAAAGTCAACAAGAAGTTGAATTGAGTTTGCATTTTAAAGTCCAGAGTGCGGAGAGTGTGAATGTGTTGGCGCTCACGTCGACTAGCGAATTTGTCTCTGAAGGGAAAGCTTTCCAAGCTTTGCTGATTTAAAGCATCTCAGAAGTAAATGGTTTTGTGTAGTTGGGACTTAATTGTCGTTTTTGGTGAGCATTGTTCATTCAAATTATCACTGTGAATGTGAGTTGGATCACGGCTCCTGGATCAATCACTACTGGTACTGGTACTGGTAATTACGCTTTTTATTATAACTTGTAACGCTTTGGCGACGTCTTTTGAACGATTGCAAAGACCTTCACACAAGAACAAGACTCCAAAAGCTTATTGATATAAGAACTTATTCATTGCAGCTGCTCTGTGTGAATTCTGCCTCGTTGATACCATGGGCATGGTCATCCCTTCCAAGCGTTGTTGGTCCATTGTTGTTTTGATATTGGCATCAATACTAACATCAATAGAACCAGCGCCTCTGGACAAATCAGTTGTCAAATCTTGGTCACAGAAAGTGGAGGAATATTTATTAAAATTAACTGAGGAAGGCCTGAAGACTCAAGAACTTCAGAAACACTACGATGAAGCTATTTACGCGGTCGAGGACAAGAAAGGATCGGAGACGGTCAACTCTGTGAAAGCGAGGCTTGGAAATTACTTTGTTAAAAAAGAACAAGCGGCTAGGGTGAGAAGTCATAGTATAACCATGAAACAACATCAAAGTTGTTACTGCGTAATAGTTTTTATTTAGCGACTAAATCCAACCAGAACATTCTTTTTTAAATGTCAATACACAAGAGACATCAAATACACAAAAGACTTGCTGTTGATTATGACTTTACTGATCAGAAGCCTTTATTCAAGATGTTCTGGTTGGATGATAGTGGCTAAATAGTGGCTAAATAAAAACTATTAGGCAGTAACAACATTGATGTTATTTCATGGTTTTAGTGCTTGCGCTCTATTTAAAAAAAAAAATATTTAGCAAAAGATAAATTTATTTTTATTTTTTAGTATTTGGTATTTTAGGTGGGAGTGGCCGAGTTTTTGTGCAACATGCCCCCCCCCCCCCCCCCTCCCTAGCAAGGCAAAAAAGATACCAAAAAGTACTGAGAACTGTAGTATTTTTATTAATTTTTTTTATTAAATTTTTCGAATTTTGGGTTAAACGGCCCTAACATAAGCTTAACTTAGACAATGTTTTCATGACACAGCAATTCTCCCTCACAAGTCACAGGAATTTACATTGTCCATTTATTCTTTGCATCTCTCTATTCAAACTTAAAATTATAAATACATTTTCCCTACTTCCTGTCTTCACTAAACAATTAAAAGAGCTGTGTTTTAAACTGAAAGTTCCACACATTTTCATTCATTAAGACTTGACATCTGTCTCGCTGTGACATGAAAATGTTTATTAGCAAAAATACTTATTTGCTGCTTGAAGTGGACAAAAATATGACACTTCATCATACTTTCTGTTTGACTTTGAAGTCTTGTGTCAATAAGGTAGTCTCAATTACTTAAAGAGAGGAAATGAAAGTTTGGATAATGGCTTCTTTTGAAAACAATAATATTTTGAAGGATTGAGAATCCATGCAATCATCCAAAAATCCAATGAACACTGCTTTTAGTGAGGCAATTTTTGTGTATCTCTACCATGTTCTCAGTTTTAATCAACTATACCAAGGTTGTACTTTCTTGCTTCATCCTCTTCCTTCCAAATTTAGAATAAATTTGTATTACGTACTGTTTAATAGAGTCATTTTCGTAACAGTGGGAAACCTATGGTACAGTTACGGTCGCGGTACGGAATCGAAGACATTCTATTCAACCAATCACAGTGCTTATCACAGTCGCGAAATAATTGCTCAACCAGTCAGAATGCTTGGATACAGCATGGTCACGACACGGTACTGTTGCTGCACAGCACGAACCATACCGTACCCTGCTAGACAGAGCCTGAGGCTCCTTTTTATCCCATCCCTCTGAAGAGAAAGGGAATGGAACCTCTGCATGGAGCCATTCAATACATCCACAACTGTGGACAAAATAAAACCCGGTTAATTACCAGTCTTTCAGTCTCAGTTTATTTACTCGGTAAAGCTATGTTGCTACACACCAAGAATATAAAAATTTTAGCCGACAAAGCTGTAAATTCACCTCTAGAATTATGTTCTTTTGATCAGACTCTTGAAGTTCTAAATTGCTTAGACTAATTAAAAAGATTAAAATCTACTCGAGTTCTGTATGCCATTTACTTAGCGATTATAACTGTTTTAGCGAGTTTTGGGGCAGATTTTTGGGAAATTGAATGGTTCCGTGCAGAGGTTCCTTTCCCTTTGTCTTCAGTCATCATCATCATCATCACAGTTTTCGCGACAAATTCAATGCATGTTACCTTGACCCGTGGCTATGATTGACAGCTCTTGTCAATCATTTTATGCGCCCTATTTTTGGTGGAAAATAAAAATCGCTTTTTAACGACGAAGGGAAAATAATTTTTCCATTTTTGGCCAAATATTTGAAATACGGAAAAAAAAAATTTCCTTGTTGCTACCTTAATCAATAAAATTATTTCCTTTTTCAGAAATTGGCAGAGCAGGTCCAACGTTTGCATGATCAGTTCTATACTAACAAAACAATAAGGGAAATGGCGAAAGTAAGATATTTGAAGAATTTAGGGAGGAATCATTATGCTGATAAAGATATAATCAAGACACTTCCTGATTTAGAATTTAACACGTAAGTCAGACTGTGTCTCAGTATCTCAATCATTCATTCAGTCAGTCAGTCATTTAGTCAGTCATTTAGTTAGTCAGTCAGTTCATTTAGTCAGTCAGTCAGTAGTTAGTCAGTCATCATCAGTCAGTCAGTTAGTTTCAGTCAAATAGTCAGTCAGTCATTCAGTTAGTCAGTCAGTCAGTCATATGATTGTCAGTCAATGTCATGTCATTTTAGTCAGTCAGTCAGTCAGTTCATTTCAGTCAGTCATTTAGTCAGTCAGTCATTTAGTCATTTCATTTTTGGCCAGTCATTCATTTAGTCAGTCAAAAATTTCCTTGTTGCTCCTTTATCAATCAGTTATTTCCTTTTTCAGAGTCAGTCAGGTCCATTTGTCAGTCAGTTCTAGTTAGTCAGTCAGGGAAATTAGAAAGTCAGATATTTGAGTCAGTCAGGAATCATTAGTCAGATAAAGATTTAGTCAGTCAGTCATTTAGTTAGTCAGTCAGTCAGTCAGTCAGTCAGTCAGTCATTTAGTCAGTCAGTCATTTAGTCAGTCAGTCATTTAGTCAGTCAGTCATTTAGTCAGTCAGTCAGTCAGTCAGTCAGTCAGTCATTTAGTCAGTCATTTTGTCAGTCAGTCATTTAGTCAGTCATTTAGTCAGTCAGTCATTCAGTTAGTCAGTCAGTCAGTCAGTCAGTTAGTTAGTCAGTCAGTAGTCAGTCAGTCATTTAGTCAGTCAGTCAGTCATTTAGTCAGTCAGTCAGTCATTTAGTCAGTCAGTCAGTCATTTAGTCAGTCAGTCAGTCATTCAGTCAGTCAGTCAGTCAGTCAGTCAGTCAGTCAGTTTTAGTCAGTCAGTCATTTAGTCAGTCAGTCAGTTAGTCAGTCAGTCAGTCAGTCATTCAGTCAGTCAGTCAGTCAGTCAGTCAGTCAGTCAGTCAGTCAGTCAGTCAGTCAGTCATTTAGTCAGTCAGTCAGTCATTCAGTCAGTCAGTCATTTAGTCAGTCAGTCAGTCATTTAGTCAGTCAGTCATTTCAGTCAGTCATTTAGTCAGTCAGTCATTCATTTAGTCAGTCAGTCAGTTTTAGTCAGTCAGTCAGTCAGTTAGTCAGTCAGTCAGTCATTTAGTCAGTCAGTCATTTAGTTAGTCAGTCAGTCATTTAGTCAGTCAGTCAGTCATTCAGTTAGTCAGTCAGTCAGTCAGTCAGTCAGTCAGTTAGTCAGTCAGTCAGTCAGTCAGTCAGTCATTTAGTTAGTCAGTCAGTCATTTAGTTAGTCAGTCAGTCATTTAGTTAGTCAGTCAGTCATTAGTCAGTCAGTCATTTAGTTAGTCAGTCAGTCAGTTAGTCAGTCAGTCAGTCATTCAGTCAGTCAGTCAGTCATTTAGTTTAGTCAGTCAGTCAGTCAGTCAGTTAGTTAGTCAGTCATTTAGTCAGTCAGTCATTTAGTCAGTCAGTCAGTCATTTAGTTAGTCAGTCAGTCATTTAGTCAGTCAGTCAGTCAGTCAGTCAGTCAGTCAGTCAGTCATTTAGTCAGTCAGTCAGTCATTTAGTCAGTCAGTCATTTAGTCAGTCATTTAGTCAGTCAGTCATTTAGTCAGTCATTTAGTCAGTCAGTCATTTAGTAGTCAGTCAGTCATTTAGTCAGTCAGTCATTTAGTCAGTCATTTAGTCAGTCAGTCAGTCAGTCAGTCATTTAGTCAGTCAGTCATTTAGTTAGTCAGTCAGTCAGTCAGTCATTTAGTTAGTCAGTCATTTAGTCAGTCAGTCATTTAGTCAGTCAGTCAGTCATTTTTAGTCAGTCAGTCATTTAGTCAGTCAGTCATTTAGTCAGTCAGTCAGTCATTTAGTTAGTCAGTCAGTCATTCAGTCAGTCAGTCATTTAGTCAGTCAGTCAGTCATTTAGTCAGTCAGTCAGTCATTTAGTCAGTCAGTCAGTCATTTAGTCAGTCAGTCAGTCATTTAGTTAGTCAGTCAGTCATTTAGTCAGTCAGTCATTTAGTTAGTCAGTCAGTCATTTAGTTAGTCAGTCAGTCATTTAGTCAGTCAGCCATTTAGTCAGTCAGTCAGTCATTTAGTCAGTCAGTCAGTCATTTAGTCAGTCAGTCAGTCATTTAGTCAGTCAGTCATTTAGTTAGTCAGTCAGTCAGTCATTCATTCAGGTATTCAGTCATTCTATTTTTTGACAGGTTATTCAAACTGAGAGTCAGCACAACACAGAGTGCTGTGAAAATATCAGATCAGATTGTGAGGAATGCTGCCAGTGTCATTGATACTGTCTTTTGGTCTGCAGCATTGGATGAAATATTCAAGAAAAACTTAAAAGATGATCCTGAGTTAAGGTACAATAAATAATGAAGTGATATGTGAAGGGCAGTTACTATAGAATAAATGATCCTGAGTTAAGGTATGTACACCTACAATAAATAATAACGTGATCTGTGAAGGGCAGTTACTATAGAATAGATAGAAAAAAAAAATTATTTAAAGAGGGTAACACTAAATAGTATAAATACTCACAAACTCGTGGCCCTCGATTGAGCTAATAAACTATAATAATGTTTCTACTTATTTTTAGATGGCAAAATTTTGGTTCAGTTGAGGGTGTTCTGCGTCAGTACCCAAGTAGTGAGTGGCAGACCAATTTTGCAGGTTTTCATATCGACTATGACCCTCGGATGAGACCGTGGTACATTGCTGCAACATCAGGGCCTAAGGATATTGTCATTGTTCTTGACTGTAGTTATTCCATGAAGGGAAAAAGACTACGCATGGCTAAAGAGGTCGCTAAGACTGTATTGAACACTTTAACCAAGCAGGACTTTGTTAATGTCATTTGTGGACGTGCCAGTAATTGGGATGAAGTGGGAAAGTATGACATTGTCTAAAATGCATTGTGTGAATTGCTTGGTTTCAATCAGCTGTTAAAACTCCTTGAATCTCATTATTTGCTTCAAACGACGGGCAAACACTGCCCTCCATGTGCTATCAAGCAGAGAGTATTTTATTGAAAATAATAATAATAGAAAAGATGCAATTCAGCTGATGTAAATTCCTCACGAGACCGGAAGTGATGTCTGATGAAATCAAGCAATACACAGTTTTACTGTTACTACCAAAATCACTTCAACCGCCAAAACAAACGATCGATCGCGTTTTGAATTTCGGTTAACTCACATGGCTTGCAGTAACATGCTCAAGTGTCTTCTCTTGCACCTCATTTGAATAAACTTGCAAGTGCTTGCAATTCATTTGAAACATACAAACACAAGTTGCCACATTCAAGTAAATTTACGTTCTCATTTAAACTAGGCCCAGTCTTCAATCTTCAATTTATTTGAATGCTATAACAGAACAGAGCAAATCCAGTACTTGTCAGCAGTTACAACATGTAGGAGAGTTGTGCTCTTTACAAATGTTATTGAATCAATGACATTGCTTCTGTTCACCAGATATTACAAATATGATACTGAGGTCTTGAGTTGCCAAAAAGACAGGCTTGTGCCTGCATCAACATCACACAAGAAGGATCTTATTGAAAAAATAGACAGTCTTAAAGCTGGTGGAACTAGTGAACTTAAGTAAGTCATGTTTCTGTAATATATAAATCATTCCAATAGACTTTTTTTAAAGTAGCCATTACAGGTGGTTGTGAAAGAGATATATTGAAGTAAAAATACCAGTTGTCAAAATAAGCCAGCAACCAGTACACTTGAGCAGATAGTCTGACTGTGATAGTTATCACTCAATGCAGTAACCCTCCTGCAAATAGACAAAGCAGCAACCATGGAAATTTGTTATAAATTTACAGGAAAGCTTTCAAGATAGCCTTCAACCTCCTGCAAGGCCGAGCCAAGACAGGATGTCAGAGCATCATCATATTTGCTACAGATGGTCTTGATAACGATGGTGACCCAGTACGATGCGGTACAGGCTATTATACCAGGAGTGGATATGTACCTGGGCAGTTATGCAAATATAACTGGGCAGATGTCTGGGATGAGGTGGAAAAACTAAATAAATACATGAGACCAAAGGTTTGAAAATCTTATCTATAAAACCCATTGAAACTTAATTACATTTAACATGTATTTTAATGCGAGAACCTTTAATATGTTCGGTTTCTTCTGTTAGCAATGAGCTAGACATTGTATGGTTTTATCATCAAGAAACACCGAAGTGTGCAAATATTTTTCAGTGGTTATCAATGATCTGTTTCCACAACAATAATTATTTAGATTCTTGATCTGTAGTCTGAGTCTTGATCATGTATCGTTCTCTGTCACCTGTAGTCTGAGTCTTGATCATGTATTGGTCTCTGTCACCTGTAGTCTGAGTCTTGATCATGTATCAGTCTCTGTCACCTGTAGTCTGAGTCTTGATCATGTATCAGTCTCTGTCACCTGTAGTCTGAGTCTTGATCATGTATCAGTCTCTGTCACCTGTAGTCTGAGTCTTGATCATGTATCGGTCTCTGTCACCTGTAGTCTGAGTCTTGATCATGTATCGTTCTCTGTCACCTGTAGTCTGAGTCTTGATCATGTATCAGTCTCTGTCACCTGTAGTCTGAGTCTTGATCATGTATCAGTCTCTGTCACCTGTAGTCTGAGTCTTGATCATGTATCAGTCTCTGTCACCTGTAGTCTGAGTCTTGATCATGTATCGTTCTCTGTCACCTGTAGTCTGAGTCTTGATCATGTATTGGTCTCTGTCACCTGTAGTCTGAGTCTTGATCATGTATCAGTCTCTGTCACCTGTAGTCTGAGTCTTGATCATGTATCAGTCTCTGTCACCTGTAGTCTGAGTCTTGATCATGTATCAGTCTCTGTCACCTGTAGTCTGAGTCTTGATCATGTATCGTTCTCTGTCACCTGTAGTCTGAGTCTTGATCATGTATTGGTCTCTGTCACCTGTAGTCTGAGTCTTGATCATGTATCAGTCTCTGTCACCTGTAGTCTGAGTCTTGATCATGTATCAGTCTCTGTCACCTGTAGTCTGAGTCTTGATCATGTATCAGTCTCTGTCACCTGTAGTCTGAGTCTTGATCATGTATCAGTCTCTGTAGTCTGAGTCTTGATCATGTATCAGTCTCTGTCACCTGTAGTCTGAGTCTTGATCATGTATTGGTCTCTGTCACCTGTAGTCTGAGTCTTGATCATGTATCAGTCTCTGTCACCTGTAGTCTGAGTCTTGATCATGTATCGGTCTCTGTCACCTGTAGTCTGAGTCTTGATCATGTATCAGTCTCTGTCACCTGTAGTCTGAGTCTTGATCATGTATCAGTCTCTGTCACCTGTAGTCTGAGTCTTGATCATGTATCAGTCTCTGTCACCTGTAGTCTGAGTCTTGATCATGTATCAGTCTCTGTCACTTGTAGTCTGAGTCTTGATCATGTATCAGTCTCTGTAGTCTGAGTCTTGATCATGTATTGGTCTCTGTCACCTCTGGTCTGAGTCTTGATCATGTATCAGTCTCTGTCACCTGTAGTCTGAGTCTTGATCATGTATCAGTCTCTGTAGTCTGAGTCTTGATCATGTATCAGTCTCTGTCACCTGTAGTCTGAGTCTTGATCATGTATCAGTCTCTGTAGTCTGAGTCTTGATCATGTATCAGTCTCTGTCACCTGTAGTCTGAGTCTTGATCATGTATTGGTCTCTGTCACCTGTAGTCTGAGTCTTGATCATGTATCAGTCTCTGTCACCTGTAGTCTGAGTCTTGATCATGTATCGGTCTCTGTCACCTGTAGTCTGAGTCTTGATCATGTATCAGTCTCTGTCACCTGTAGTCTGAGTCTTGATCATGTATCAGTCTCTGTCACCTGTAGTCTGAGTCTTGATCATGTATCAGTCTCTGTAGTCTGAGTCTTGATCATGTATCAGTCTCTGTCACCTGTAGTCTGAGTCTTGATCATGTATCAGTCTCTGTCATCTGTAGTCTGAGTCTTGATCAGTCTCTGTCACCTGTAGTCTGAGTCTTGATCATGTATCAGTCTCTGTCATCTGTAGTCTGAGTCTTGATCAGTCTCTGTCACCTGTAGTCTGAGTCTTGATCATGTATCAGTCTCTGTAGTCTGAGTCTTGATCATGTATCAGTCTCTGTCACCTGTAGTCTGAGTCTTGATCATGTATCAGTCTCTGTCATCTGTAGTCTGAGTCTTGATCAGTCTCTGTCACCTGTAGTCTGAGTCTTGATCATGTATCAGTCTCTGTCACCTGTAGTCTGAGTCTTGATCATGTATCAGTCTCTGTCACCTGTAGTCTGAGTCTTGATCATGTATCGGTCTCTGTAGTCTGAGTCTTGATCATGTATTGGTCTCTGTCACCTGTAGTCTGAGTCTTGATCATGTATCGGTTTGATCATGTATTGGTCTCTGTCACCTGTAGTCTGAGTCTTGATCACGTATTGGTCTCTGTCACCTGTAGTCTGAGTCTTGATCATGTATTGGTCTCTGTCACCTGTAGTCTGAGTCTTGATCATGTATTGGTCTCTGTCACCTGTAGTCTGAGTCTTGATCATGTATTGGTCTCTGTCACCTGTAGTCTGAGTCTTGATCATGTATCGTTCTCTGTCACCTGTAGTCTGAGTCTTGATCATGTATTGGTCTCTGTCACCTGTAGTCTGAGTCTTGATCATGTATCAGTCTCTAGCTGTTACCTGTAGTCTGAGTCAAATTACAAAAATATTATTGTTGTCAATAAGAAAACAAAACTGACTTTTGCTTACAGCTAAAATTTTTATCACAATCATTGTTGTACTTGCAATGAAGTATTGTCATGGAAACAGATGATTGACATCCATCAAAAACTCATTCTTTCGAAAAAGAAAAATTACTGATGGTGTGTGTGATTGGTTACTGCTGTAAAATGGTCCCACTTTTGAGTATCAAGAGTACTTG